>SNQJ01S0061537.1:89742-106755 GCA_010110895.2 Picea sitchensis | reverse complement strand
GAAACTTCCATGGTGAGGTGGCATCCGAATGGTTTGGATCTTACTTGCTTTCATGATTTAGTGGGATCATCCTAACCTCCTCACCTTATCCTCTTCAACTTATAAAAGGAGAGGAGCTCTCATGGAGAAGGGGTTCTTAAGCTTGAGCTTAGCTTTGGTTCTTGAGCTTTTTAGCTTTGGTTGGCTTGGAATTATTATCTTGGTTGGAGTGGCTTTGTGATTTGCTTTGTCAAGATAGATTGTGAATATCATCAGATCTATGCTCTCAGAATTCTTGGAGTGAAAGTGTGTGGGGAACGAAGGACAGTTGGAAGGGACCTTACGACATCAAGGCCATGGTTGTAATCTCTCTTTCACATTTAATATGATATAGTAATATGATTCTTTCCTATAAAGCTTGTTGTGTTTTATTGTATGATTCCTTGATCACATACATAGGTTTATATTGATTTTATGCTATTACTATCACTTTGGTTGGTTGTGTTCTTTTACAGGTTCATCATTGTATGAGCGTTGGAATGGATCTAGGATGGCGATGGCGAGAGGAAGTGACATTTAAACGATATGTCACTCATCCCTCTTTAGTTCATAAATTCAATATCTAAAACTTAAGGAAAGTGTTATGTTCTGGTGTGTTTTGTTCTAGAACCAGGTGGATCTAGGGAGATCAGTTAGTGTCCGCACCTACCGATTAGTTCGATAACAACCCTAAAGTGCCCAATAATTTGGCCCTGATGAAGGAAGTCTCCAAATCTCCTGAAACTCCCTAGAAAGATAGATCGGGCCGCCACAAGCTCTTGGGAGAAGTCTCAAGGCCATATCTGAGGTGTAAGCCCTCAAACTGACAATAACTGAATCAAAATTGTGCCCTCCTTCTCTCAAAGTTGTCCCAAAGATGTAGATAATAATCTGGCTGAAGTAACTCTTCCACAATGCTCTCAAACTGATGAATAAGGCCCTGCAAGCAAAACCCAAATGCTAAAATATATCTAGACCCTGTCACAATGCTTGATCGAGCTCCTCTTCATGAAATGATGCACCCCTGCTGGAAAACCCTCAAGGGTACGGCCCTATTGCCCTCCTGAATTGATGATGGAACCTGTGATGATTGTAGAATGGTGTGGGTGGAGTATTTCATCCCCGAGACCAAGCTTGGAACAAGGTGAGTGGAATATTTCACCACTGAGTTGTTCTCTAGGGTTTGTAATATCAAAACCCTCAAAACTGTGTGCTCAAGAGATCAACAAGAAAATGTAATAATATCCAAGATGAGTGAAAGGTGCACCCTAGCCTTTCTTTTATACTTCCATTCTATTTCACTATTGAGTTATTTTAACCCCTAGATTCAACTCCTAACTCAAACTCCAATGTTCTAATTCTTCATTGAGTTACTTTTTACCCTTTTTCCTTTTTTCCAATTCAACTTCAAAATATAACATTGAGTTAGCTGACTTTTCCCCATGCTGCATGGGACTATGGTCTAGTGGGGATGACTAGACCACTAAATCTTCCCAAACCTCTTCATCAAGAGGCGGGGGACATTAAAAATTGCATCGTTAATTCCTCAAAATCCATGAGAATGGGACCCAAAGTCCTTAGCCATTATGCACCCAAAAAAATGTCAAAACCACCCATGTCGATAGCAAACATATGAGATTTTAGGTGGTAGTCACCAATTTGGAGACACACATTTTCATAATGCCCTCCACATTTCATGGATCCATCATTGGCAATCATGATTTGGAAATTATTGAGTGCACAGATATAGAAATTAGTTTGTTGGGCAATGCGGCGATGAATAAAATTATGGGTGCTTCCATTATCAACAAGAATGATGACCTTCCTATGCTTGATGTAACCAATTATCTTGAGGTTTTGGGGAGGAGAGAAGCCAGTGAGAGAATTTAGGGAAATGATCGATTCTACTTCGGGAGGGTATGAAAGAGGGGTTATGTTAGTGGGTTCAGGTGACACAGACACAAGGGGAGCCTCAACATCCTCTTCCGAAACATCCTCTGAGATGGCCATAAAAATATTTTGTTCCTTACACTTGTGTCCTGGAAAATATTTGTCATCACAATTATAACAAAGGCCTTTGAGTTGGCATTCAACCATTTTGGCCCTGGTCAAGTTTTGGATCTTTAATGAAGTAGAAGGAGGAGTGGGATTTACTGGTTTAGTGTGAGGAATAAAGGAGGGTTTCTGGTTTTGAGAAGAGACAACCTGTTGTTCTTCCTAAGCTCTTTTAGTAGCCTCCGCCCAACTTTGATTTTGAGCCATGAGGACATGGGCACATATCTCATCCTTGAGGCCACTAATAAAACATTCTTGGAAAAAAGCATCAGACATTCCCTCTGTAAGAAAAGTGAGTCGCTCAAAAGAAGCTATAAAGTCTTCCACTATGCTAGATTGTTTTAACTTTTTCAAACGACCTAAATGGTTGGTGTCAGTGTCAAAGTGTTCATAAATCTATGCCACAAAGTGTGTCCAATAAACATACCCTTGGTGGGCAATTTTTCTCCATTTCCACCATTGCAAATGTTCTTGATCTAGATGGAGAACACCATACCGGAGTTTGGCCAACTCATCCGTAATGTCATACAAAGAGAAATAATGTTCCATTTGAGTTACCCAACCAGTGGGATTTGAGCTATCAAATTTGGTCACATCCACACGTGGAAGGCGTAGGTCACACTGAAAGTGATGGGGCTGAAAATTATGGGAATGAGAGGAAGTTTCACCTTCGGTATGCAAAGGTGGGTCAAATAAGGGAGGATCTGTAGGGATATGCAGATTGGTGTAGATCACCATAGTGACAGATTCAATTTGGGTAGGAATGTCTTATTTGAGTTCCTTGATTGAGGCAACGATGGAGGAATGCATGGTTTTATTGATGGTGCAACATCGACATTGATCTATCTCACTTCTTGTTGGGTCTCTATGAAATTAGAGTGAAAGGTATTGAAGCGAGCTTCCAATTCTTAGCTATAGGTATGGGCCATGATGACGAGGGAACCGAAAAGGGGTGGATGGGGTCAAAACATTTGCTGAAAAATGATAGGTATGAGCGGGATAAGGGTGAAGAGAGAAATCCAATGGAATAGGTCTCAAATAATGTTGCCAACAAGATGCATACTCATTTTTTTTTACACCTGTGGAGTTATACTCTGATCTGAAGAATACTGCAGTGATGAAATTCCCAAATGCTTAATCAGGAAGAAATGTGTAGTAATTTGGAAACTCAAATGCATGAGACATAGTTGCGTGACAATAGATCTTGTCTATTCTGTTTTTTGTTTATGTCCCCAAAGGTTAGGTATTCAAGGGTTCTACAGACAAGGGTTTTCCTTTCGATATAGCTCTCTAATATACGTGCGGGGTCCAACAGTAGTACTCAGCCCAATATCTCAGGGAACCAACTAAGGAGGCTAGACCGTTCCCTTAGCCGTAATACCCGACTACACAGGTACTAGAGAGTATATTATTGAGTGATGTTCTTGGTGGCACTATAGTAGTCAGGCGACTGAATGGTTTATCTATGGAGGGCTTCAAGAAATCTAGGCCAATCTATATACAAGTGTTGTCTGATGCACTACCACTCGAAGGGGTACCAACAGGGGTTACAAGGGTGGCCAACAGATGTGCGCTTAAGTACCACTTATATTTCTTGTGTGTATGAATCCCCGATAGTGGGTTATGCACATAATGACAGATCTCAGTAGCTTAAAGACATCGAAATACGTCTCTACCTTAAAAAAAAAAACCCACAATTTTCTACTGAGGAAGGTGCATTGATACCACTTGTAATATTCCAGATATAAAAAAGTATGAAGAACATAAATAAATAGCTAGAAATGGCAGATGAACAACAATATAACCAAAAAAACACCACAATAATACCAAAATGATACCAGAATAACACCAGAAAGAGCACTTTGATTACTGAGAGCAATGTTCACTTGCCTCTTCGAGGGGGTAACCTCTAGCAGAGAAGAGATCTATTACAATAATATCCAAGACAAAAATTTCTCATACCCTCGACTTCTATTTATACTAAATATGTCTATCAAAAGAACCATCTAGAGGAAGATCCTTCTAGAAGAAAAAGCTTCTATTAGGTATTCTTACATTAGACTTATTATTCCTTATTGCCAGGCCTTATTAATATTGACATTTATTACATTGGAATATATTATTCTACCTACTTGAGGGGTTAGGTCCCTAACATAAGACCACTATTGAGCACACGACCGAAAACTTTATACCCGCAACTTGTCCTCAACAACCAAGATGCGCAAGCATGTGGATATGATATATACTGTTAGCATATAAACTAGCATAATCCATTAGCATACATAACAAATATTCCCATGGAAAGTAATGCAAGTATATGCGATATATAATTGGATGAGAAAAGAGTATTTCTATTAATGTAATGAAAAAAAGTACATAGGTGACAAACTTCTGTAAAGACACATATTAGAACCGGGAAACTGAGTCCCTCCAGCTGGGTCTTCACCGCTTCAATCCTCTACAAAGGCAAGCTCACAAGTAGTAGGAGTCAATGAGGTTCTCCATCTCAAGGTATGAAGAGCTTGGGGGCTGAACACAAGAAGTTCAGACTTTCAAGGACAAAGAGATGCAGACTCAATATGAGGTGAAATTTCTCCAGAGTGCCTTTTCTCTTAATGATGAATTATCCTCATGTCTTGTATATGGCTCAATTTATAGCCTCCAAATGGAATTGAACAGTTGGGTCGGAGAATTTACATTATATGGAAGGTCAAGGATCATGGATCTCGTGACATGGCATGGAAACCCGACATATTTTTTTATTTTCTATCACAAAGCCCGATGTACGCAGGCTTTAATGGAGAAACCTGCATATACATGAGTTGTCTAATTGCGACTCACATATATGGACACAAATATGAATTTTTCACTTTGGAGTGAGAAACAAGGGGAATTTATGTTTGCAGAGGGAAATGGAAGGTCATCAAAGCAAGATGCATGGAGTGAGGCAAAATTTTCTATAACAGATGCCTCTTAATGTGTGAGGTCAGAGGAGTATCCGCGATGGTCAAAATACATTATAATTCCCAGAAGTGGAGTAATGAAGACTCAGCTGGAAGTATTAGTTACTCATGAGAATATTAAAATTCATATTGAATCTGTACACATGGATGCCAATTTGAATTACACTGCAGATCCATGTGGATTTATATCAAATCGTTGTTCATGGACATGAATAGGCAATACAAAGTGGACATATGCTATAGGTTGTCATATTCACGAACAAGACACAATAGAGTCCAGTCTCAAAATCAATCGAAGATATCTAGATACAATGGGGTATAATTTGATCTTCCATGATCACTGAAGTCATATAGGTATTGGTTTGATGAAAGAAAACAACAGATATGGGGTGTTGCTACTGTAAAATGGAGGTCTTCTACACTATCCTTCGAAAGTGAAAGTCTACATTATATGAACAAAGGATTTGAAGTTGAACACAATGAGACTTCATTTGATTATCGATCATTAAGGTACACCATTAACAAACACGAGACAACCCACCGATAATGAAAGTAGGTGTCAAGGTATCGAGTACATTCAACAAGTGTGAATAAGGATGTTTAGGTCTAACACTTGAATAATCCATCGATCAAGAGATATTTATGTATTCCCAACTGTCAATGGTGGGAGAACCTGCCATTGATGACTGAAAGCCTCTAGGTACTCATAGGACTCTAGATCTCAATTCCAGAATAGATGAGTTGAATTTGATGGAAGGAGACCTGCTGAAAGGAGAGAATTAAGCAATTTCTCATCATCCAGTGTGAGGTATAAATAAATATCTCGATGATTAGGAGGAGATCAGACAAATAGGATGTTCACAAACCAACAACCATGTGTGTCTTTTGCATGCACCAAATGAAATTAGTACACGAGAGAGACCCTCTGAATAACAACCAATGAGGAAAATTGTTGACAAAGGCGAGGAAACCACCAATAAGGCTAATGGAATCCAAGACACTACACGAATTCCACTGTGTGAATAGATTTCTTACCGGTGAACACAAGGGAAACCCCTCAGTCAGCAACCAATGAGAAGATGTCATCTGCTAGGTTCAAGGTTAGCTACCAATGATAAAAGTCGTCCCAAGGTTCAAAGTAGGACAACAATTTCATGTGATTCTAAGATTCACTTGTAAGGGGATGACCAACATGCAAATTCAAGAGTTCTGAGGAATGATCAACACATGCTTATACTTCCTTTGAACAAGAGCATGAAACAGATGAATAAATCAGGAAACATAGACTTAACATTGTTCATTGACAAAAGTTTGCGACATAGGAGGCATCAACAAAATAACCATAGGGACTGAAAGAATAACCAATTGGAGGAGAAAAATATAAGTAATGAGTACAACTTTCTAAGGTCATGCTAAATCCAAACCTTGGATGAAATGGACTCAAGAGGTTTTTCAATATTCAAAGGTGACATGATTGGGTCTGATATGAGATAATATTGTTTTCCCATCCATTTTTTTTTTGTTTTTTCATAGTAAAAGAAATGATATGATACAAGAGAGGAAATGAGTGTCACAAATAAGTAACTAGTTCTAAGTAGTGGAACATACCTATGCTCAATGCAAGGGACCGCATGCGGGACATGGACACTCGAGGGGATGTTTCTTCGACGGGTAAAGGGTGTCAAGCTGCAAAGTATATATGAAATGGACTGCTCGGCTAATGCTAAGAATTGTTGGGGCAAGAGGCTTATAATGAGAAAGCAGGAAACAACATTAGGCTAAACAATGCAACTAGGATAATGGGATGCAATTACAACTTAACCCATCAAGTGTCATTTTTCGTAGATGTTAGTCCCCTAGGCCAAATAAAGTATAAAATAATACCTAGGAGAACTCTTCTAGCCAATGGTGACTAGAGTATTCATTTTTCGTAAGTATTCTACTTGGTCCGGAAAAGTGTTAAACTTATTTCAAAATAGACTTCCTTTCAAATCCATTTAACGAGCGTGAAAGAGACAAGTTCACTAAAAAATCTTTTCATTTTTTCGAGAGTTGGAAAAGAGCTTAACCAAGACTCAACGAGAGTCCCATAGGTAGTGGTCAGAATTATATTGAGTAAGAAAATGGGGTTCAAATGCAAAGACATATTGGGACTATAAGGAACTCCTGGACCTATGGAGTAACTTATGCATGGGCACCAAATGAAAAAAAGTGTTCTAACTAGGGTACCCATGTTTGGTAAGTCTCTACCACTTAATAATGACACTTCTAGTAGCATCGAAAAGGTTTTGTGTCACTAAGAAATGGGTTCATACCTATGGCATGTGAATCATAGTCATAGGACAATGCAAGAATGAAAAGTGGGGTGAGAACCTATTCTATATGTGAGTAATGTAATATACCTGTCTGAGGCACAAACGAGTGACAAGACGCTGAAAATCCATAAAAACCCTAGACAAAACCACTTCAAACCAGGTCTTTCATTGCAGTATTAGTCCACATGGTCAAAAATAGGAAATATAGGGTAAAACTATATAAAGTGGGTAAAAATTATCTACTAATAGTAAAAATAAGAGTTTTTTACCATAAACTCACCCACATAGTGCTTTTGAGGCCATTTTACCCACGATATTCCAGTGACGATTTTAGGAGCTATGATAATAAAAAAAAAATCGTATGGAACAAGTAAGTGTCTATCCTATTATCTTCAATTTCCATGGTTTAATAATTAGTTTTTGTGTTCAAATTTTAATTTTAAGAGGTCATAACTTAGAAACTAGGGTGTACGCAGGATATGGTTTATCGGGTCGCATACATGACCCGATGTACGTGGGAAAAGAGAAGCCTGCCTATGTAAATTAATCCCTATACATGACTATCATAAGGGTAGATCACATGCAACTCCACACATAAGGTTTTTAATGAAAGTTGACTCAAAACTTGATGTTTCCTTTGCATGATGGTTATCGAATGGAGAAGAAGGGAGCGCAAGGAGGTTGAGTCTCCAGTGGAAAGAGATATGAGATCCCAACAATGTTTTCAAATATGTGGTGACGACAAGTCATAGACCTCGATGATTATCCCTATGAGGGGATTGACTATTGAGGGGACTGTGACATGCCATTTCCCCCAAGATCTGCCTATGGAGAGATTGGTGAGAATTTATTTTTATATATTTCATTTTTTTGTGTTTTTCAATTTGATAAATGTTGACGAAAACACAAATATTTTTGGTATGGTATCATGTATTAATGGTTATTTTATTATGTAGACGTAGGTCCTCGACGACCAGATGGGTATCCATGACATTGACGTAGGGGACGAGGAGATGAGATGGTAGGAAAGGAAACATAAAGAGTTCTCCAGAATGTGCAGGGAAACTTGTCTTGTTTGACACACAAGATTCCTATGATCCAGGTGGAGGATCTGCCAGAGGCAATGCAGACACTGTAGTGTGCTATCATGAAATGAATCCGACATCACAAGATTAGATTCCATGGTTATGCGATGTACCGGTTGTATATGTGTTTTGAGGGCATGAGCCCAATTTTGTACTATGGAACCATATTTTTTGGACTTTAGAGAATGAAATACAAAAGAAAATTGGTCTTCGACTTTACTTGTATATCTTACAATGGATGAATGTATGAATGTGTGTTTTCTTTACTCATTTATGTGAAAAATTCCAGTCTAAAATGTAATTAGCATATGAATTAGATACTTGATTAGAACTTCTAGGGATGTGATTATAAGTAATAAAATCAAAATATCATTCCAAAATTCATATGCATAGGAATCATCAGAGTAAAGTAGGATCTTGCACTCGGTAACTTCCGTTCAACTGACATACAACTAACTAGGAGTCTAGGTGGACTTCCAAAGATCGAACACCATGTGAAATGGCACTGCGTAATATCTCTATAATGATGCTATACTCAACCACATTATTTTTTAATGAAACTAGACAAAGACCACCTGGAGGCACCAATTGTCCCTCAGGGGAATAGATAATCCAAGAGGTGGAAGCCAAGTTTTGTGTATGATGACTGACACCATCTATGAATCCTAAGTACACCAAAGATCATGTTGACATATTCCAACCAAGGGAAAACTCAATAAGAAAGTCGGCGACGCAAAAGGAAAAAGAAGTATATACACTAAAATACACTAATATACAAAGGTCACGCCCGAGCTTAAAGGATCAAGCATAATACCTTTTAAGGTTTAGCCCATTTCTAGGTTCGTCTAGCACATTCCCCTCATAATATTATAATTCATAGGCTCCTTTCTCTAGGACACGTCGTACGATATAAGGACCATGCCACATGGGGTTGAACTTTCTTTCCCCCAATAGTTCTCTAGATTGGTCATAAAGAAGGACCAAGTCACCCTCAACGTACTGTCGAGGATAGAAAAAATTATTGTATTGGACCTTAACACGTTGTTTATTCTCTTCAATGTCCGTAGAGGCATCCCAACGCTGCTCATTGAGGTGCTCTAGGTGTATGAGGCATTCTTCGAGATCAGTCGTGTTAGGTAGGAGCTCGATCTCCAACTTAAGAGAAGGGATTTCACAGTCAGTAGGAAGAATCGAATCCATGCCATGTACTAGCTGAAATGGTGAGAAACTGGTGGAAGTCTTTACCATGGTTCAATTTGTGCCCATAGTGAAGGGTAGAACATCACATGCCAATTAGATTTATTTTTCCTGACTTTTTTTTGCAAAATGGTTTTTAGAGATTTATTCACGGCCTCTACTTGTCCATTTTCCTAGGGATGATAGGGGGATTAATGATCATGTGTAAACCCCAGTTTTGATGCTAAATCTGTCATCTCATTTTGGAAGTGACTTCCATGATAAGTGACAATCTCTTTCGAGATTCTGAAATGAGATATAATCTGATTGAATACGAAAAGTGTAGCAATCTCAACATTGGATTTAATAGTAGGCATGGCCTCAACCCATTTAGTAAAATCATCCACAACCACGATAATATGATGGTGCCCCTAACCGAGGCTCAGTTGTAGTCCATGAAATCCACCTGCCACTTAGTGAAGGGATCGATGATAATGACTAGGTGAAGAGGGGCATGGTGTGAGGACATTTTACGAGTGAACACCTAGCAAGGGTGGCACTTCTTGGCCACTTCAACATAATCTTAAAAATTGACGGCCAAAAATAACCGACTCGCAATATATTTTGGGTTTTCGCAAGCCTGGATAAATGACCACCCCACAATGAAAACAACCTCAACCTCCTCGTGAATCAAATAACAACATCAAATATTATCTACCCCTCGACGATATAATGTGTTGCTGATAATAAGGTAGTTCTTAGCCTGATGACGTAGCGATAATAAGGTAGTTCTTAACCTAATGACATATATGTCGTCGATCGTCTCTCGACAGATGTTGGGGAAGCTTCAGGGTTTGCAGGTGGATTAAAATATCACCATACCAGGGGTCTGAAGATGAGATAAGGAAGACATTTTCATCCGTGAATGAATTTTTGTGAAAAATATCCTCATCCATCCTAGGAAAGTCTGACATCAGTTCCACAAAAACTAGCGATTTCTTGGATTTTGTAGAGGAAAAATCAAGATCAAATTCTTGCAAAATAACAATCCACGTATTGTATTTCCCCACTATGATACGCCTTGTAAAGACCTATTGAAATGGATTGATATCAGTAAACATGGTAGTCTTGCAAAGTAAGATATAGTGACGTAATCTCTTAACCGCATGTACAACGGCTAAGGTTAGCTTCTCTACATGGGAGTACTTAAGTTCAGGACCAACTAGATTTTGGCTAAGGTAGTAGATATCGTGTTCATGGATCTCGTCATCCTCCCGAAAAACAAGCATACTAATTGTCCCTTCGGACGCGACAATATAAAGCAAAAAATCTCTATTTTAGTATAGGGGCTTCAGCAGAGGTGCCGATACCAAGGCTTTCTTAAGAGCATCGAAGTAATCTTGGGCTCGCTCATCCCATATGAACATAGTGTCCTTCAAAATATGCATGAAACCTTTAGTTATGTTGGCATAGTTGGCTATGAAATGATGAATGAAGTTATATTTCCCCTAAACCCTAAAGTTTTTGAACGTTGCGCGGGGGAGGAAACTGAAGTATTTCATCAACCTTCATAGGATCCACCATGATCCCATGATCAGAAACTATGAATCCTAAAACAAAACCAAACCTAATGAAAAAGATGCAATTGTGAGGGTTCAACCGAATGTGATAATAGCAACATCTTTCAAATACTATTCAAAGGTGAGCCGAGTGATCTACCCTCTTGCGAGAGTGAGCAACAAGATTGTCTAGACAAGCTTCGACAATATGCTTAAGATCGTGAAACACAAAGGTAATGGCACGTTGAAAGGTCACTCCGACGTTTTTAAGACCGAAATGCATTTTTCGATATGCAAAGGTACCCCAAGGAAAAATAAACGCCATCTTGTGTTGATACTCAAGTTTTATTTGAATTTGATTATAACCTGGAAATCCATCCATAAAAGAAAAGACTTCACTTATCGCACACTCATCAATAATCTGGTCAATAAAGGGAGTGGAGAAGTTATGTTTAGGACAAGATTTGTTCATGTCCCTAAAATCCATACATACGTGGATGGTTTCTTTCTTATTATATACGGGAACGAGGTTGGACACCCATTTGGTCAGGGGAATCAGGTAGATGAAGCCAACATTAAGCAACTTCTCCACCTCTACCTTAATAGTGGGGGTCTTCCTAAGATTAACAACTCTAAGACATTTACAAACAATTTTAGCATTTAGATAAGTTTTAATTTCATGTTCAACAATGTTGGGGTTGATCCCTGGCATCTCTTTGTATGACCAAAAAAATACATCTCGGACATCCTTGAAGAGATCGGTGTAGATATGAATTTCCTCAGGCAAACAATCCACACTGATATATACGTTTTCAATTTACCAGGGGTTCGAGATATGTCTATCGCGATGGTAGGAGAAATATTTTCTATGTTTCCTTTGACATAAATACCATGCATATCTAACGAAACCACTACGTGATCTACCATCTCACTCAGGGTGGACCTAAATTCATCCTGTTCAATCCTCACAAGATATGGGAGATAATAGGATCAATGATGCATATCGTCCCAAGCCCTATTAGGACCAGACATGGTCTCTAAGATGCCTTTGTCCGAGGGTAAAGTATTTTCAAGGAAATCATGTGAACAAGATGATTTTACGACCTATATGGGATTTAATACAGGATCCACCTCATCCATTCGCGAGGAAGAAGGATTTGGGTCAACAATATCTTATTGTATAACCTGATATGCAATTTACACTATAGACAGTGGCATAGCCATCCTGATGTGTGGATTACTTTCATACGACATAGTAGGGAAAGGTAGGGTCCAAGGGTCACTACTAAATTTGAACGTTTTTGCGAAGAAGTTTCATCGGAATAGGGTTGTTTTTGCAACCAAGATGTTTTTTTTTGTTCATCGGAATCAATTTGTCGGTCTAGCGACCACACATGGATCTTCGCCGGTCTAGCGACCGGGAAAAGAAGACTATTCACAATAGGGAAAAGTTATCATTCGTTGGTCCATTGACCAAGATTAGTCGATCTAGCGACCAACTTTAGTCGCAAGCCTTGCTAGCATCTCTAAGGAAAACATAACCTTGGTCACTCTAGCAACCATAATTAGTCGGTCTAGCGACGAATGTTAGTCGGTCTAACGACCCACTTTAGTCACAAGCCTTGCTAGCATCTCTAAGGAAAACATAACCTTGGTCACTCTAGCGACCATAATTAGTCAGTCTAGCGACTAATGTTAGTTAGTCTAACGACCAATAGTTGTCAGTCTATTGACTAATATTAGTCGCAAGAGAGACCAAGACAACCCTGGCAAACTTAGTCAAGCGACCAAATGGCTATACAAGCAACGAACAAGTTCATCGCTAGAGTGACTAAGGTTGGGGTTTTTTTAAAAACAAAATATGCCATTCACACAGGAATAATGTTGGGGTTCTGTTAGCGATAAAAAATCACTTGCTAATATTTCCCAAATAACATGATAAGAGGATCATTAGGTAGAAGAGTTATTTTCAAATCTTAAAGTTTTAGAGGTTTTGAGAAAGTCTCAAATTCACATAAATTCAATTAAATGAATATTTCACCTCTAAAAATAGGCCAAAGGTTAATTTTAGCTTTCAGCGGCTAAATGTGAAATTTACAGTTTAATGAGCCGCCGAAAAGCTCTGACTTTCGACGGCTAAAAGGAAAAATACACGACTAGTAAGCCGCCAAAAGCTCTGAAAAGTCCAGATCGTTCTTCTTTCTGCCTAGATCGCGTTTTTCCGTTTCCAGAATCTGTGGGAATGATCTCAAATTAAAGATAATAATTTTATTTTTAAATCTTAAAGTTTTAGAGGTTTTGAGAAAGGCTCAAATTCACATAAATTCAATAAAATGAGGATTTCACCTCTAAAAATAGGCCAAAGGTTAATTTTAGCTTTCGGCGGCTAAATGTGAAATTCACAGTGTAATGAGCCACCGAAAAGCTCTGACTTTCGGCAGCTAAAAGTCAAAATACACGACTAGTAAGCCGCCGAAAGCTCTGAAGATTCCATATCGGTCTTCTTTCTGCCCACATCATGTTTTTCCATTTCCAGAATCTGTGGGAATGATCTCAAATTAAAGATAATAATTATCAGAAGCTAGATCATCCTCTTTATCAAGTTTTGAAGGCATATGGTAAGGGAATAAAACCAAATTGCATGTTTATTCTTGACAGAAATCGCCCAGCCATCAAAGACAGATTTCAAAATCTATGATTTTCACCAGAAAGCTACCAAATAATTCTCCAGGTTGTCAAATTCGACTTATGATGATAAGATTGGATCATTTATGCTAAAATACCAAATTGATTATGTTTATTTTTTGGTATTTCAGATCCATTAATTTAGGATCTTGAAACCTTGATGTAAAGGCTATAAAAGCCTAAGAATTCTAAGACACCAAAGGGGGGGAAAACAGTCCGAGGACTATGGTTCTATTCTTGAAGACTACAACAACATGTAAAGAATATAGTCAGCCTTCCCGAGCCTGATACAGGCCCTAGGAGGTTGATAGTCACATCCAACATATGACCAATTTTAACACATATCTCATTGATATGGAAATAACAATTGAAGGCATAGCTATGTACAATGTGCATATTAATAGGCATAAGAAAATGATGTCATGTATCCCCTTTCTCTTTATCCTAGTGATAGATGGTTTGTCTAAGAATTTTTATTGGATAATTCATATTGGAGTGGATGTAATAATTTGTAATTCATCACATCTCTTATAAAATGAAATATCCCTCATGGGTAATACAAAAATGGAAGAAACACTAGTTTGGGAGAAGGAATTCTTGATTTGTTTTATGCCAATGTCCAAGGGTGATTGCATGAAGTTCGTGGCTGAAAAAGTGGCAAGCAGGTCAACAGGAATGCACACTCACAAGAACATGTGCACATTCTTAGGAATGTGCACGTGTTCCTAAACCTATAGGTTTGGAAGTTGTCGAACCTCCACAAGGCTTTCCATGTAGGTTTTGTGGCAGGAACGCACACACGTTCCTAAGAACTCGTGCACATTCCTAAGAACACATGTGCGTTCCTAAGAATGCACACACATTCCTATCGTTAAACATTTTTAAAGGGTCATGAGCGTGATTTGTGTTCATTGTGCACAAATCGCGCTCACATTTTTACTCTCATTGAGAAAATAGAGAGGATATAGAGAGGAGAAACAAAGGGAGGATCTTTCCACCATGCCATGGATTTTAAATTGTAGCATATATAATAAAATGGATTAACCACAAGACAATGTAAATCACTTAGAAGAAAACCAAGTATTTCAAAACCCAACCCACCACAACCACCCAATATAAAAACTCAAATTGATGAGGGTTTGATTATATTAAGAACCCTTGAGGAACAATTAAGGGACACTAGCGATCCTAGTAGAGTATCCTTGGCCACTTCTTTGGACATCATTGTGAATTCCATTGCAAGTGCCCAAGGGAGATTGACCTCTATTTCTGATTATAAGACAACAATGTATGAGTACTATAGCACTAGTTTGGACATAAACCAAGTCAAAGAACTGAGAAATTCAAAACAACAAATATTGTCTATTTTTAGGGATCCTAGAAATGGAAAATAAATACCATTGACCAAGAAACACAGCTCCATTGACTGGTGCATCCATCCCAAGATTAGTCAAAACTGGATGGATAGGTGGCATATGGTTTTTTATAAAAATCCCTACAATAACATGGAGATGCCCTTATATTTTATGAGAAAATTATGGGCCGAGTTTATTTTGGGTAAGCATGTCAACTACTTTGACATTGGTGAATTCCAGGGGGTGGGCCGAGGGTCTGCACATGATTGAGAGAATGTCAGACACGACCTTGTGTTAGGTCCTCGTCCCCCCAAGTGAAGGCTTGGCCCTCGTACCCAGCGTCCTCATGTTGTAGATAGCTTGCACCAGGTAGAGTTAGCCATTTCATCATTGACTCATAGCCGAGTGTAACACAATAGTTTTGTTTCACTATCTCGGCAAGAGGTTCCTGTCAGTGACATTAATAGAGGGGTTGGAGCTTAAGCATACATATGAGAGTATAGTGAGGAGAGGGCACATGGACATAGCAGTTGTCCACGTGAACCTCAAATATGCTCGAGCTCTGTGAATACGTGTTATGGGCCTATAGAGCCCATTGGACAACATAGCTTCATGGAGGAGGTTAGTATCATAACCCTCTCTATATTTCTCATCGTTATATATTTATTTTTTATTTTGTGTATTTATGTCGATATTTTAATGTATGTTGTTTTGCAGTTGTTACTTCTGAATGGTAGACCCTCTATGCTGATGGATGCATCAGTGCCTAGCCCCACCATTGATGCAACAATAGAGGAAGCATGTTCATTGGGTGCACCCCACACATAGGTATGTATCACATTTGATAAAATCACCATAGTCATTTATTTATTTTATGGCATCCTCAAATTTTTAATGTTCTCGTGTTTCTACAGGATTTGGGACTAGCCAATGCCGAGGAATGCCCATCTGGGATAGAAAAGTCACCTGTGTCATAGGTATCATGTGTAGAGTTAAATATCGTATAATTCTCAAATTGTTTGTGTTTATGTTTTTAAATTTTACTATTTGGTACTAATAGTTCAATTTTATTAATATGTATGCAGGTTACAGATATATTTTCTAGCTATAGTATTATTGCACTCCCTAGGCACCTGGGCATTGCTTCTGGGTTACCTTTCTCCAGGCCTAGGGAGTTGCAATCACTTATATAACCTATGAGGGTGTTGCATTATGTTTCCATTGATGTCAAAGAGTTTATGTCTTTTCATAGAATCATTGATGTATTGATTGATGGCCTATGATGTCATAGATGTAATTGGTGTCAAAGATTTCAAGTGGTGTAATAGTGATGTATTGTCATGGATTGATGTATAGACGAGATGATGTAAAGGTTGTCATTGTTATATTTCCATGGCTGATAGGAAGTTCCAAATGCATGAACTCCAAAGTTGTCCTCTTATGGTGAAATCCCTCACGGGAAGATGCTTTGTGAAGTCCAAATGGTTAATTGGTTGAGTCATCCTATATGTGTGGTTAAGGAACCCAAGGATTGATTGTGGAATATTGTAATGAATATCCATGAGTTCGTAAGTGAGACTATTATAGATGGATAGTGTTCATCATTCCATTTATGGTGATATGTGGAATGTCACATAACTCTTCATGGTTAGAGAGTTATGGCCTTATGAAGTTGCAGAACCCTCATGTGTTGTCTAGAAGCCCCTACAAGGTCAAAGAAGTTGAATTATTCAAGAAGTTCCTAGTAGAAAGTTGACTAGTCAAAATGGTTAGTCATGGGTTAAGTGGTTGCAACAAGAAAA
>SNQJ01S0061537.1:58933-71899 GCA_010110895.2 Picea sitchensis | reverse complement strand
TGAGAGAGATTGTTAATAATTTACAATAACTGATTCACCCCCCCCCCTCAGTTATTTCATACCTGTAACAACATGCGACACTTATCCAGTTGAGTAATTTTGTTATGTAACAGCTTGCATTTGTCCAATATTAGCCTTAGACATTCAATATGATTTTTCAATAAAGTAAAAAGAGTCTAATCATCAAAATATGCTTCTAGAAATTTATGCAGAAACTCCTTGAATGCTTCAACCACCACCCTGGAAAAGATTGTTGGGGCATTGTTCAATCCAAATGGAATCACTGTATACTGGTAGGATCCCCATTCTATTGCAAACGTGGTCTTATGGAGATCTTCCTTGGCAATATAGATCTGATGGTATCCTGAAAATCCATCTATAAAATAATATACCTCCTGGCCTCCCACATTATCTAACACTTCGTCAGTGAATGGCGTAGGGAAGGGGTCATGCAAACAGGCATCATTCAGCTTCCTGAGATCTATGAAAATCCTGATCTCTCCTATCTTCTTGTCTTGCACCACAATAGGGATAATCCACTCTAACTCTTCAATAGGTTCTATGATCCCTGCTTCCAACATTCTGTCAAGCTCAATCTTCACTTTCTCCTTATATTTAGGGTTCAATTTGTAGGGTCTCTGTTTGACTAGTCTTGCATCTAGTTTCAAAGGGATCCTCATCACTCCTATAGGACCTTTAATTCCCTTCATATCAGTGAGCTTGGTTGGAAACAAGTCCTGATATTTATGTAGTAACTTTGCGATTTTGTCAATAGTAGCAGCATCCCAATAATCTCCGACATTTGCAAGCTTCGGTGTTTTCTCGGTTCCAATATTGAATTTCTTGATCTTGATCGGCTGTCCAATGAATGGTATCTCAACTCCTAGTCCTTCCACATCTCTTTGGCCTTATGTTTCAGTGAAGTTCACGTTCCTAGGATAATTTTCTTCATCATCATTGATGTTGTAACAGCCTTGCAGTTTCTGGAAAGGTGCAGTCCATTCGTCCTCTTCTTGTCCGAAAGGGAGGCTAGAGACCTCCTCAAATACTTTATGTCTTACAATATATAATGCTTGATCTACTAAAGGATATTGAATTTTAAATAAGAAGGTGGTTACAAAATTCTGAGTCATACCTTCCCAATCTGCAGTGATGAGGCCCAACTTCGCTTGAAGGTACCAGTTGATAGGGGTAGTGTCCAGCGTGTTCATGAATTTGTGCACCCATTGCTCTTGAGGAATGTTTCTCTAGGCTTGCTCGCAATTTTGCACATGGTCCTTCAGACAACTTTGACCTGTGTACCTAACTTCGTAGCCTTCTACTTGTGCTGAGAACCACATTGTCATCAAAGTACAACATTGTATCTAGTTTGTAATATTTCTTTTGTGGGTCCCCCACCATCTTGTTGGTGTTGCTTTCAAGGCCTCATCCATTGCCAACAATCTCTATTGTGGTTTTACACTTGCTTCAAATTCTAACAAGAAGGTTTCTAAAGGATCAGAGCATCAAAGGTGGGTAAGTTACTTACTGTTGTGTTGATCTAGCGAACTTCTCTAGTTAATCTAGCACATCTCCTTGTAGATACTTCATACATTTTGTTCTATCAGTTCTCTAGTGCTTCTTCTAAATATGAGGAACATGCGTTGTCACTTCACCAGCTTAGGTTCCCATCTGCCATAGGATTAATGTAATCCTGATATCTGGTTGTTAGTTTGTATATGTTTTCCAGTTCATATGTGCAGTCTTCTTCTCTGATGGTCTCTATGTATCGCTGACCTTCATTTGGATCTAAAGGTGCAATGAACCTAAGGAAATCTCTTTCAAACATCATTCATCTTTTATTTAAATCAACCACAGTGGAATTATTGAAATCCCAATCAATTCCTAACAGCGCAGGGTAAGGACATTTGTCATCAACTATTTCAATCACCTCAAAATTTGCAAAAGTTCTTGCTACGTCGATGTCCATAGGGACATGTTCCAATCTTCCAAAGGGGCTTTCATCTTGTTGATTAGCCATCCTAAGCTTGATACGGGAATAGATCACTTCAATTTTCCCATCAGTTCCTAAGTTTGCTTTTTCATGACATTGACCTTTGACCATAAGTCAAGGACCACATAGTCTATGTCATATTCTCCTATTTGAGTAGTCAAGTGTAATTCCTTATTTGTCCTTATCCTTTTAGAGACTTGGTGTACTTCCCTATTCAATAAGGAGTCTATCTTTCCTGGCTCGTACCGTCTGATTAAATTTTGTAGCTCTTGTACAACGCTTTCATCCTGAATCAACTTAATGCAAGTATATAAAAATTTCATGAGCTTGCTTACCTCTTTTCCTTCTTTTGGTGAAGCAGACTGATAAAATGCCATAGGCATTCCATATTCTCTTACTTCTGGTCATGTTTTTGATGAAGAGCCTTGGTCTCCCCTGACTTCTTTTCTTTCCTCCTCAAATATTTGTTTTTCTTTCTTTGCATCAAAAGTTTGGGTCTTCTCTGTAGCTTTCTTGACTCCTGAGTCTTCTGTAGTCTTTCCTTAGGTCAGTCTGTATTCTCCTGTAACAATGCCTCCTCTAGTGATAAAAACTACTCTAGGGTATTCTCCGCGAGGTTCAACATATATCAGTTGCACTTGCGAGTTCTACTGAGGTCCTCGTCTCTCCTGAATCTTAGCTAGTAGCACAAGACACTCTTCTATAACATGTTTGAATGAGTGGCAGTAGCTGCAAGTAGTGCAAGGATTCTGACAGTCCCTTTCTAAGTGTCCTGGTTACACACAGTTGTAACAGATGATTTATCCTTGAGCGCGATCCATACCTCCTCCTCCTCCTCCCTGTCCTCTGAATCCACCAAGAAGATTGAAGTTTTGTCTGCCTAGAGAATTATACTATGTAGTGTTTCCTTCTTGCTGTACTTCACCTTGAATTTTGTATATGTCTCTTGACCTTTCGTGCATGAGGTCATAATCCCCACAATCCATATCATCATGCCCCATGGACTTACAAAATGTGCAATACAAATTTGTGGGTGTCTGAAAATATTTTTGCATGTAATAACACTCACCAGGGCGATGTCTATTTCTGCATACCTCGCACCAGGGTAGGGTGACTTGCTTCAAATGGCTCGGAGCTCTAGAGACCAAGTATTCATGAAATAGGGGACAATTCTCCTTGTCATGGAATTCTTATTTGCATCTGACACACCAAATGTATTCTCTTTTATCCTTTCCCTTTTCTTTCTTCATATCTTCGACCTACAGAGACAAACTAGTTAGATGACTCAATATTTGACTCATACTTGAGATGGATTCTCCCATAGGAGTTGATTCTAACTTCATGGCGATCTCCAATGCCTCAGCCCGCGAAGAAATCTTTTGTTGCATCAGAGGAACTCTGATGTGTGGTAAGAGAGCAGAGATGAACCATTCCTTGTTCTGTTCATCTGGGATCTAAAAAGTCAATCGACCTGTTAAGGTCTTGAACCTCTTATTGAATTCCAAAACAGGTTCATCTACCTTCTGCTTGATGTCTTTCATCTTTGTAATACATTGTGACTACGACTTGGGTTTCTTGAACTCTGTAATCAACACATTCTTGATCTCATTCAGTGGCTTAGACTGTGCAAGTCCTTGGACAAGCTTCATGTACTATCTCAGTGCACGATCTTTTAGAGTAGTGCTAAAATGAGTTCTTTTAATAGCTTCATCAGTGACATTCTTAATATTCCACACAACTTCACATAGGAACCAATGTTGATTAGGGTCTTCAGATCCATCTCCCCTAAATATAGGGAGCCTCATCTCATCTACCACAGAGCTGCCTAGGTTTCTTATCTGAGTATATGTTGAACTACTAGTAATAGTACTCTAAGGACTCTAGTCACTCTGACTATTCTGATTTCTTAGTGCTGCTGAACCAACAAGAGGATTAATAGTACTTACTTCAACAGTCTGCACAGTTCCTGTAGTTTATGGCTCATCCCAGCGAGGCTATTCAACTTTCCCTTCCTCTGTCCTAGTGGGTTTTGAATGCTCTTCGTCCGTCAGCTCTGCCTCTTCACCACTGTAGAAACCCTCATCCCTGTAGTTATTCTTGAATAGGTTCACAAGATGAACTTCTCTGAGCTCTCTCCCACTGCACGTATTTCCAGATTCTATGTCATTGTCATTGTCTAAATTCTTGAACATTAGCCTTTTCCAATCTGAATAACTACTGTATCTTCAAGATGTTATTCTCATGCAACAACATCTTGATCCTCAACTTCAGGAAATGTAAAAATTTTCCTCTGGGTCCCTTGAAGAAATATCTCTCGGCTTGGCTATATGACTCTACTCTGTCAACAACAAAATCGATGATGTACCCTCCAATGGTGCTATCAAACCAGTGATTTACTACTCGAGACATGGTGTTAACGACTCTCTTGACCTTCTTGATCAGCGCTGACATCCAAACCATAGGAGGTCTAGATCTGATATCAAACTAGGTATCTACTAACCTAACTAACCACTCATATAGCTCCTGATGGATTCCTCCAAACAAAATCATGTGTATATCGGTAAAGATATATCTTCCTAACTAATCCTCTGTAATAAGATTAGGGTTTTTGTTCTGGGCTTCAACGAAGTCCTTTTCTTGATCTTCTATCCACTTTTGAATCTCTGTCTTTGATGGAAACCACCTTGACTTTCCCTCAAGAAGATTCTTGTCCCAGAATCAAAACCATTTGTTGGAACAGGGGCAGACCCAGGGTTTAGCTCTAAGAGCGCACTAAAAATCCCTAACTACTGACCCTTTTGGAAACACCTGCGAAGAATATGTAGTCTCACCTGAAGCAGCTATGGGGGGGTTGCAGGACAAGGATGTCTACAACCAAAGGGAATATCAAGTGGATCTAATATAGAACAATACAACATGCATATATCACTTATCAAATTAAATCTACTCCACACAACTATCGATCATATCTAACACAATAATGCAATATTAGTATATCAATGACAAATAACGGAACACCAATCACACATACGACATAAGATGTACATGGTTCACCCTCTCTCTAGGGATACATTCGCAAAACTATGCTTATAATATATTAAGATGAAGCATATAGTTCTTGTCTGTGCTCTGAGCTAGTAGACCTTCTTTCCTCTCCTCTCTGTCTCTCTCCTTCCTGCATACCCAGCTACAAGACTTGATCTCCACACCCAGTTGGAGATGTTACAATACCATAATTCTCTCACACTTAGCACTCCCTCTCTCACAACATTAATCACTCATTCCAATAGTAAACTAGAATGACAATAACAACAACCCAACCTAGGTCCTCTTGACCTATATTTATAGATTACAATAGCTCAACAACCTCCTTAGGCCTAAGCCTAGGTGTCAAAACCCTAGATACCAAAACCCTAGGTGTCTAAAACCCTAGGTCAACTTGATCCACATTTTTCGCGTTTCGCCAGCCTATCTTTCCTTCCTTCTTGCACGGTGCTCCAAAGCATCCAATGGTGGCTTTTTTCGCTTGCTGAGTTGTCCACGATCCTTATTCCTTATTGATCTGTCATCCTTGATATCCTCATGCATCGACTTTCTTTCTCTTACTTGGCTTTGTCTTTTCTTCACTTTTTCTCACTTCGACCCAGTAATAGTCATTGTGTCTTCTGCGTAGTTCACATTTTTCCTTTTCTTCCTTGATCTTCTCTTGCTTCCATAACCAAGGGCCAACATGGCATAAACGCCTAACAGAGAAGCATTTTTGAGTTCCATGAGATGATCCCAGTTGCAAGTCTCATCCCAAACCATTTTAGGGACTCTTGTCCAATTCCCCCTCAAGGCATAAAAGACTAACATAACAACATTTTTTAGTTCTTTGAGATGTTGCAAGATTGTTTAGGCATGGACTAGGTGACAAAATTTTCCATCCTCTCCCTAGGCATGGTTTCAAAAATTGGACCCCTTAATCCTAATGTTGCATTACTTCAAACTGAGAAAAACACTAGTTCTCAAAATCAATGAGTAAAGAAACTTCTGAGGCATGGAACCCATGATTGAGGGGTGCTCTAGCTGAAATCCTATCCCAATAATCCATCAAATTTGATGGTTCCTCATTCTGAGTCTTGCTTTTAGTTTTATGCCTAGTTGCAAGTCGCATGCCAAACCATTTCGGGGACTCTTGGCAAATTCCTCCTCAGGGCATAAAATCCTAACAGAGCAACATTTTTGAGTT
The DNA here is from genome assembly GCA_010110895.2 of Picea sitchensis. Classification (NCBI taxonomy): domain Eukaryota; kingdom Viridiplantae; phylum Streptophyta; class Pinopsida; order Pinales; family Pinaceae; genus Picea; species Picea sitchensis. The sequence continues at coordinate 65,675 of SNQJ01S0061537.1, read as the reverse complement.
CCATGAGATGTTGCAGGCTTGTTTAGGCATGGACTAGGTGACCACATTGTCCATCCTCTCTCGATGCATGGTTTCATAAATTGAACCCCTAAATCCAAATGTTGCATTGCTTCTTACTGGGTAAAGCACTAGTTATCGAAATCAACGAAAGAAAAAACTTCTGAGGGGTTGGAACAGGGAGTGAGGTGTGCTCTAGCTAAAATCCTATTCCAGGAATCCAACAGATACGATGGTTCCTCAATCCAAGTCTCAGTTTTCATTTTATGCCCAGTTGCAAGTTGCATCTCAAACCATTTCGGGGACTCTTGGCCAATTCCACCTCAGGGTATAAAAGACCAACAAAGAAACATTTTTGAGTTCTGTGAGATGCTACTAGATTTTTTAGTCATGGACTAGGTGACCAAATTATCCATCCACTCACGAGGCATGGTTTCATAAATTGGACCCCTTAATCCCAATGTTGCATTGCTTCAAACTAAGCAAAACACTAGTTCTCGAAATCAATGACTGAACCAACTTCCGAGGCATGGCACCCAGGAGTGAGGGGTGCTCTAGCTGAAATCCTATCCCAGTAATCCATTAGAGTCAATGGCTCCTTTATCCGAGTCTTGTTTTTCTTTTTATTCCCATTTGCAAGTCGCATCCCAAACCATTTTGAGGACTCTTGGCCAATTCCTCCTCAGGGCATAAAAGCCTAACGGAGCAACATTTTTGAGTTCCATGAGATGTTGCATGATTGTTTAGGCATGGAATAGGTGACCACATTTTCCATCCACTCACAAGGCATGGTTTCGTAAATTGGACCCCTAAATCCAAATGTTGCATTGCTTCTTACTTATCAAAGAACTAGTGATCGAAATCGATGAAAAAACCAACTTTCGAGGGGTTGGAACTGGGAGTGAGGGCTGATCTAGCTAAACTCCTATGCCAAGAATCCAGCAAAGATGAATGTTCCTCAATCCGAGTCTTGTTTTCTTTTTTATTCCTATTTGCAAGTCGCATCCCAAACCATTTCGAGGACTCTTGTCCAATTCCCCCTCATGGCATAAAAGAGTAATGAAGCAACATTTTTGAGTTTCGTGAGATGTTGCAAGTTTGTTTAGGCATGGATTAGGTGACCAAATTATCCATTTGATACCGAGGCATGGTTTCATAAATTGGACCCCTTAATCCTAATGCTACATTACTTCAAACTGAGCAAAACACTAGTTCTCGAAATCAATGAGTAAAGCAACTTCTGAGGCATGACACTCAGGAGTGAGGGATTCTCTAGTTGAAATCATATCCCAGTAATCCATCGGAGTCGACGGTTCCTCAATCCAAGTCTTTATTTTTGTTTTATTCCTAGTTTCAAGTCGTATCCCAAACCATTTAAGGAACTCTTGGCCAATTCCTCCTCGGGGCATAAAAACTAACTAAATTCTACATGTCTCTGTCAACTAACTACTATATCTTACTTCCTTGAAAAAGACTACAACAATTTCAATTGCACATTGAGCTTAATAGCCACTAATTCCTACATAAAAATGTGGGTTGCACTATTGTTAACCATCGCCATAACTAACTTATTCTTCAACTTGGATTGAACAAAAATAATATTTGTATAGTTCTACTCTTTGCTTGAACAAAACTAATATTTGTATAGTTCTACTCTTGTCTTGAAAAAAAATAATATTTGTATAGTTCTACTCTTGGATTTCATTAGACATATTTCCAACTAAAGCACCCAAGATTTGCAAAATACCAACTGATGGTTGGATTTCTTACTCCATAGCATTGACCCTCATCTTCAATGGACATTTCTTATAATAATTCTAATTTGCACAAATCCAACAAACAACAACCTTACTACTGTTTTTTTCTTAGATCCATATGATAAAATTATCATGTCCTTAGTGTTATCACATTAATATGTCCTTAATATGTCCAAAATCAAGAGGGATANATAAAAATGTGGGTTGCACTATTGTTAACCATCGCCATAACTAACTTATTCTTCAACTTGGATTGAACAAAAATAATATTTGTATAGTTCTACTCTTTGCTTGAACAAAACTAATATTTGTATAGTTCTACTCTTGTCTTGAAAAAAAATAATATTTGTATAGTTCTACTCTTGGATTTCATTAGACATATTTCCAACTAAAGCACCCAAGATTTGCAAAATACCAACTGATGGTTGGATTTCTTACTCCATAGCATTGACCCTCATCTTCAATGGACATTTCTTATAATAATTCTAATTTGCACAAATCCAACAAACAACAACCTTACTACTGTTTTTTTCTTAGATCCATATGATAAAATTATCATGTCCTTAGTGTTATCACATTAATATGTCCTTAATATGTCCAAAATCAAGAGGGATATCACATTACATTAGGTGGTTGACCACTATTCCGTAGTGTGAAATCTAACCATAGTGCATATTGTTTGCATGGATAAGTGAGTGAAATTAAGGTGCACCCACCTAGAGATTCATACCCTTCACTAAGTTGGGAATCCACTGCATGCGTGAGTTCCCCTACTAATATCGGACGTAATTTCATCCTAGTATAATTGTGCATCCAAAACTAAAGATATAAAATTTTTATTTAGAACTTTGAATATAGAAAAAACAAAGTTCACAAATTGGAACTAGGATGATGATGGACTACTCACTAACAACACATGCACATGCAACTGAAGGTACAATCAAATAGGTACCTGTCATATATTTCTTCGTCTAGTGATGAAAGCTTAGGACAAATAGAGGGAAATGTGACTACATCTAGTAGATATGATAAGCAAACAAGGACAAAAGGTGAAAAAGTCAGAAGAAAATTTTGTAGACGCATGGATTTTTTTCTTGTTGAAGGAGGATTATGCTCTTATGATGATGAAAGAATATGAGACATAGAGGTTCCACTCATGTATAAGAATCTGGTGAAACAATCGGTACCTAAGAAACTACCTCCTATAGAAGTTTACTTCATTGTCAACAATAAGACATATCGCATTGCACCATCCTCTCTACATGGCCTAGGGTTATTTTCCATGGATGGAATAATTGTAAAATACAATACAATAACATAATTTATGGACTATGTCAGACCATGTTACAATTATAATGATTGGATGTGGCTGGTTCGGTACATGCGAAGTATGCAGAGATATGCACTTGCCGCAAATTATATACAACTAATAAACAAGGATAAAAATAAAGGAGCGACTATCTATATTGATGAAGACCTAAAGTTTCTGGCAATACCGTAGGGTTTATAAATAGCACATGACCCAGGACAACAAACAAGCAACCAAATTGCATATATGAGGGTCGTGAAGAGAATCGGGTAGTCTTGTGCACAATAAAAAAGATAGATCCCAAGGAAGAGTTATTAGTGGATTACCATTTGAATCGAATAGAAACATCGACTAATAGTTTGTGGGTACTTATGTAACACCTCTTTAAGAAACCTCTACTTATTGCATTATATTTTTTTATTATCTTTAACATTGTTTTAAATATTTCAGTACGGTCCCAATTTTATAATAATGTGGGAGATTGATCATTGAGGTTGATTTTATTTGGGTAGAAATCAATTTTTTTGTTATCGTTAACAAGTTTTTAAACATTTGGGGGTTCTAATTATATTATAATGTGGTAGGATGATCGTGGAAAATGGCCAGCCGCAGAGCATGTAAATGATTATCAATTTCCACCTTCATTTTATGTGAATTTAATTATTTGCTTATATAATTTTATTGAAATAAAATTGTTTTTGTTGAAATTATATGTAGTCGATAGGCCATGTTGATCATGATTCTGTCGATGAGGAGGGGTTTTATTCATCCCCTGATCTGATGGTTTTAATAAAAAAAAAAGATCATTAAAGCGAACAAGGAACTTGCTAGCTTATTAGATCGTCCAGTTCAAACTCCCGATGTCCTAGCAAATATCAATCTCCTTATGTCACAACTTAACACATATAAGGTAATAACCATAATTTGAAGTGTTTTTTTCTAATGTACTCATATGTTTAATTATGAAAATTTGTTCTTTAACGTTTACATTATCTCATAAAAAAATATTTTTTTTTTTATAAAGAGATTTTTGGAGCTTGTTCAACCTGGTGTTGGTAGTAGTGGCGCTACAGAGACGCTACAGAGTCCTGATGCAGATAGTCATATAGTTGCTAGAGTACTATTACTTCTCCATCTTCCACACCTAATTTAGAGAGGATCCATGACACGCACCGCCAGACATCCACACATCAGTTAGAGTCTAGAGATGGTGGTAGAGATGAGGCTGGTGATGTGGTTGACATGGTTTTATTTCATGGAGCTAGATGTGTGACAAGCACAGGGACCCTTCCGTGCACATTTTTGGTCGATGATAATGGACTTCCATTAAAATAATCAATACTCCCAGGTAGTTTTAATTCATATTTTAATTGTTTAATGTTGTCCATCTCATACATAAATCATCTAGATTATTAATTTGAAATTAATGATCATATATTTTTGTCTGTAGGAAACGACCATTTTTATAGGCACCTAGAGAGAAAGGCCTTTTTTATTTTTGGGGAAACCTTATGCATGAGGTGGAATTGTCAGAATTCCAACCTCAAAAAGGAACTTATGGATTATCTTGAAGGCCTCTTTGGATTAGACACGTTTAATAAAAATGTGGTCACCTCTGCAGTGGGAGAATATTTAAAATATACACAGGATGTTTATAGATGAAGCTTGGTAGGAAATACTAGGTATGAGCATCCTCTTTCAATTCCAGAGAGGGAGTGGAAGGCGATCATTGATGATGAAAAAGAGAAGATTTTGAAAAAATTAGGAGAAAAAATAACTGGTACACCAAGGTAAATTACAATATTTTGATTTCAATACCAATTTTAATTTTCTTTAGATCTAAATAAAAGTGTGGTTATATATAACATACTTGAAAATTTTGATGATAGGTTGCTTGAAACTTCGAAGGCAACCAAAGCAAGGATTTCCAAACATGGCCAACACAAGCTAGGCCAGGGCGACTACTCAAGGTTACAGTCATGAATTTTAAGTACCCAAACATCTTAAGGATATTATTTGTATTGCCTTATAAATTTCAAGTAATTACAGCAAAAAACATTAAAAAACCATACCCTTATGCAATGCAGGGCGATGACTTCGGAACTGAAACCACAGAGGAAGACCTCCAACTTGGTTACAAGTACAATTATAAAACCATGGTTGATCGTAGGAAAATCATGGGGCAGACCCCAAGATCCAGTTTGCAGGATAAGGTAAATAAAAATCAATCCACATTAACATTACATTACTTATAAAATACGTAAATGTTTGATATCGTCCATAATTTAATGTATTACTTTGTTTTAATCAGGGGAGCAACACTATCAATGAAACCATTAGTACTAGACAATAGAACATTGATAGTGCAATGCAACTAGAAGATCATAGTGCTCCCCAACAACCACATCCTAGAGGGGTGCAACCCCAAGATGTTCCTGTGACTGAGGTCCACGACGGTAAAATGGTTGTATATTAATCATATACTTAATAATTATGTACTTATAAATTTTGATGTTTCAATGGAAGATAATGTCATATTCGATCATCCTCGACCTGAAGATTAGGTGAACAGGCTGGTAGCCATTCCAATGGTGCCGACTAGAGGACCAGGTAAATAATTACATTGAAGCGTTTTTTTTAATATTAATGAACTACTTCTATGATATTTAAAAATTGGCCATATAAATTTAATATTTTTTGTTTTTGTAGGTGATGTCCCCTCACAACAGCATCCATGCCATGGGTACAAGACCAGACATACTTGGCATGAAAGGACTGAAACAACATCAGCTGCTGAAGAGCACCCAATAAACGAAGACGTGGATATGGATGAATTACTTATGACCTGGAAAGCACAAAAGAAGACTAAAAGAAATTCATGGTGTATAATAATTTTATAAGACAGTTAAATGTACATTATATATCTGAACATAATGATGAATATAATGCATTGACATTATGGGTACCTTTTCATCTGATGATATACGCAAGGCCATTTCTTTTATGGCTTTTATATATCTATGAATGTAATTTTGTATAAACTTAATGATAATTTCAGTTTCTCTTAGACTTGGTATATATTGATTCAATACTCCTTGGTTCTATTGGTTCTGTTGGCCTTGACATACAATTTCTGCATCAATTTGTGTCTCCATGGATATCATCCTAGAGATTTGAAGGCATTGCTAAATGCACAATTTAAGAGATTGAATTGTTCAAGTTTGGATTTAAATTTTACATTGTTGTTTGTTTGTGGGTTTCAAGAGTTTCAAACTTGTATCTCTTTGTCTTTTAAGAAGTAAATCTCTTTGTATTTTAATATATAACATGAGAATCCAAGAAAGACCTGGTGCCTTGTGCTTGGGCTATGGAGTCTAGACAACAAATAGAACTTGAATATGAAATATGCAACTTCCAAAATCTTGTGACACGATATATGAAACTTTGAAAGTCTTGTGACATGTGACATGTGGCAAACTTCATATGAAGCTTCATGTGATATTATATATGCAACTGTGAAATTCTTGTTAAGATATGAAACTTCATTGTTACAATGTGCATCATCTCAATCTTCATGTCTACAATATGTGGAGGGTTATTCAATGTTTCAAGACTTTATTCATATTTTCCTACTTTAATCCTCTCATGGTCATGTTAATCCATATAGAGGTTCATGATA
>SNQJ01S0061537.1:36619-47372 GCA_010110895.2 Picea sitchensis | reverse complement strand
TGGATGCCCTTGAGTTGGGATCAGCTTGAGGATAGGGTCCTAGTGGGACCAGAAGTGATCCAAGAAATGGAAGAGAAAATGCAAACCATAAGACAAAGGATTAAAGAAGTGCAGGATCGACAGAAGAGTTATGCCGATGCACACCGAGTCGACCGTAGTTATGAGGTTTGCAATCGAGTCTTCTTGCGGGTTAAACCGCATAAGAGTTTGATCAAGTTTGGAAAGGGAGATAAACTCTCTCCTAGGTTCATGGGACCTTTCGATATTGTGGAGAGAAAGGGGCTNGATTCTTTGAGGCATATGCACGATGTTTTTTTGGTATCTGTTTTGAGACATTATATTAGTGATCCTACACATGTGATTGACATGAGTTCCTTGCAAGTATCGGACGAGGGAGTGCTCATGGTTGAGTCGGTCCACATTTTAGATCATCGCGTTCGACAGTTACGACGTCGAATGGTAGATCAGGTCAAGGTCTAGTGGGATAGTTATAGTCCGCACTCAGCGACCTGGGAGGACGCATATGATATGTGCCAATAGTTTCCATTTTTGTTTGATAGATAGACTTATGATATTGGGTTACATTTCTTTCAGCATTTATACTATGAAACTTCAGGACGAAGTTTAGACCAAGAGGGGGTGTATGTAACATCCCGCTCAGGCACACTGAGAAAACTTATTTTTGAGGACACTTGCTCCCAAGTGATCTGAAATTTTATGATATTAAAACATTTATCCTTGATTATGATGCGTTATGATAGATGACATGATGTTGTACTGCTTTGACATAGACAGGTGCTATTGACTCAGTTTTATTGAGTGTGCAGGGTTTTGGACCTTGAGGATGCAGAGGCATTGATGGAACCCCTTGGACTCCAGATTGAGTCAGGGAGTGTGCTATTTGGGTTGATTTATTTACTGTGATATTTCATTGATTTGATGATATGATGTGGAAATTTTCTGACACGATTGTTGATGATGTAGGCTGGCGATAGCTTGTCGACCAGACTCACATATGGAGTAAAGGGGTCACACACAATTACCAAAGAGGTTGAGGGAGAGGTGTGGACAACATCCCTGCCACAACCTACTAGCACTCCCACCGTGGCTCGAACTGTAGGTTAACGATTACCTAGTTCGAGAGGATCCACGATCCTATGAGGGAAGACTGCAACAGTTGCTCACGATGATTCTAAAGGGCATGCAATAAGGTGGGGGCCTTATTCCTTAGAGCCCTTAGTCTCCCACAAGTTCACTTGGCAGAGTGTTGACTCCAGGGGTTATTGATGTCTACCAATCAGTCAAGTTGGCAAGTGGCACCCTTGGAGCACGGGGTGCATCCTGAAGGGCACATCATGCGAAAGAAACACAAGTTAGCAAGTGGCACCCTTGGAGCACGGGGTGCATCCTGAAGGGCACGTCGTGCAAAAGAAACAACCGAGGCGAGTGGAACCCTTGGAGAACGTGATGCGTCCTGAAGGGCACGTCGCATTGATGTTGAGGAAGGAACAAACCTACATGGCCCTAAGATATTTAACACATTAAGAAATTCTTAAAATGACTTCCCTAAATAATTGTCTCCCAGTTCAGAATCTAAACCTACGTCTAAAACTTCTCTAGGGTAAAATTTTGTTTAGCCTTAAGAAAAAGACCCTATAAAAATAAAAATAAAGATATAAACTAAAACCCACTTAAGTAATAGTTTTAGTCTTCTTCAATTTAGGGGGTAAAATGAAGAGAGGAATAATTTATTTAAAATCAGTGGTTTAAAAAAAATAAAAATTGTAAAGAAGAATTTAAATTTTTAACTTGTGAGAGTATAAAAAGATATGAAATTAATAATAAAATGAAAAGATTAAATAGTGTCACTACCATTTTGGCTCTAATAAAAGGAGGAAAGAAGGGAATAATAAAAATTAGGAAACCAAGTAATGGAGGAAACATAATAAAGGAAAGATGGGAACTTATGGTAAAAAGCAAGGTCAACATAGTAAGGAATCTGCAATTAAGAACCTTCTAAAATGAACTAAATTAGCAACATCATTTTAGGGAAAGTATTTAAAACATGTAAGGGGATCTAGGAACACCTAGGGGTAAATTTAGGAGCAAATCTAGGTGGGTGAGAGAAATGAGACAATTAATAAATTTAAAGAAAAAAATAATTGGAGGAAAGAGGGGGATGGATGACACTTGTGCGAAGGAGAATATTTAATTTTTTTTTATTAAAACTTAATTTAAATGTGATTTAGGGAAAGTTGGAGGTGCTAAAAACTCTATAAAAGAAAGAGAAGATGAGGATGAAAGGGATGGGCTGTTAGTGTAACATTACGATGCCGGAATTGTGACTTGAATGATTACTTGTGGGGAGTTGGGATTTCTCAGCTCGGATTGGAGTGGTAGCTCGGCCTTGCGAGGCGAGCTGGGAAGCTAGACATACCATCTGGATAGTGTGTGGCCCCTTTGCGGCTCAGGGGGCTAAGGGGGAAGCAAAGTACCCCTAGCGATTGGCTGGGAGGTACCGGTGGGGTCTCGACAGTCGGTGAGTAGGAGCGGGACGGAGCGCGCGGACGACACTCGGGGAAAGTGAAAAGTCAACGGTAAGTTTCTTTCTTGAATGTTAAAATGGGATAGGTATTATGATTTAAATCTGCATTGCATAGTGGGTAGGTAAATTGATTATTGTCTTTGCCCTGATTCGTTGACCCGACCATTTAGTGTTTTTATGACTAGGGTTCCTTATGTTGGCATGCGCCTCCATTTTCCACTTGATTGTCAACCTTGGATTGTGCTTAGGGACTGCATCGAGGGAAAATGGAATTCCCCCAATGTTTTACCAGGCCCGAATGTTTACTACATTTACTTATTTTTATTTCGGGGTTCCCCTTAGGTTTTGAATGCCCTTGACGGCCATTCAAACTTGCAAAGACAGAATACATTTCTTACTGCGTTGTACTGATATGTGGCTCTGCATTTTTGTTTGCTACCTTTGCATGTGGTGTTTTAATTACTCTGCGATTTGGCGGAGGTTACCCCCACTCCTTTTGGCCACTAAATCTCCACGAATAGGTGATTTCCTATTTCTGCGTTGAGTGAATGATTCTCTGCGAACTGGGGATGGTTACCCACACGGTCTTCAATGAAATTCAGCGTATTTTTGTTGTGTAATTCGCTGAGTTGTTGGGCATAATTATCTATGCATTTTTCCATTAGATTTTTCTCTACTTTTTGTTTGTATTTTACTGCATTTTCTTGTTATATATGCCCTACGTTTTGGCATTTTATTTTGCTGGGGAATGCCCACAGTTTCCGACTTAACCTCTGTTTTTTTTTATGTTGTTTTTGTTTTTGTTTTTGCTGAGTCTATAGTGCTAGTAGGTAGCGATTTGGGGGTTGCGTGATCTCTTTTATTTACCTGCGTTGATTTGTTTACTAACTTACCTGTTATCCCTGCAATTTTCCTCCCTTCCTGAGTGAACTTCACCCAGCGATTCCACACTTACCTCAACCGTGAGACGACCTGACCTTTAGAACATCAATGAGGGAATTGGCATCAACGCCGTGTGAGATTTACCATGCATGTCTATGCCATCGCGTTTTTTGGAGCCACCCTTGTTTTCACCTCGCGCAATTTTCAATTTTTGATACTTGAGATCTAAAGTTGTTTTTCTTTTCCTTCTGAAATCATAGAGCTCTGAAATCTTGTCGCCTGAATAGCAATGCTTTGTCACTTTCAAAAAAGATCCATTTTTTGCAAGTATGCTTGCTCTTTTTATTTTATTTCAGGGTCTCGCAAGTCGGACACTTTATTTTTTGAATTCACAAGTCCCGAGTCACGAAAATGCGAACTCGGTTTTAATTTTCGCCCAAGGCATTAACTAGGGTAAAACCTTTAACCCATGATTAGACGTCGTCAGGGTTTTGCGCCTCGGCATCCATCAGACCTGAGTTTTTGTTCTTGCAATCCCGATAGCCGATAACATGATGACTTTGTGATAACCTTGGTCAGAGACTAAGGGTAAAAAACTAACCATGGTTAAATTTGGTTCTCGGCACTTCGTCACTCGGCACTTTCTTTCATCGAGTTAAGGTGTCCTAAACTCCGATTCACGAGGTTGCGACATAATTATAGCAAGATTAATTAGTCGCCTAATCTAAGATTTCCTTCTATTAATTCGAGCCTTAATTATCGCCACATCGCGGTATCGCGACACGGCATATCATTCTCCCAAAAGTTTGTCTTCGAATTCCCGAGTCGCGATATGGCGATTAAGTTAATTATATAATTAAGGATGCGCCAAATCACGTTTATTGTTAATTAAGGTAAAATCGGCACTCGCAGCCTCGCGAGTTGAAGAGTCAAAATGTGAAAAGGAAATTCGCGATACAACGAAAGACGAGAAAATTCTTTAAGTCGTTAAGATTTGAAATTTTAGAAAAATGAATTTAAGCGAGATACGTCCCGCGCATCGAGGTTGGCACACTTCACGAGGGTTTTACTTGCTCTCCATAACCTGATTGCCTGTCAAGCCACCGAACATTGATGACATTAATGAAGAATTAGGGTAAATCCATGAATAAATAAGATCGGATTTATACATTAAATTTGGTTTTATTTGCGATTTGACAGACTTATTTCAAAGGTACAGAGTTTTTCAAATATATACGGGAGTTTCATTCTTTTTAAACATTTCTCATAAGCGCACAGAGCACATATTTCTCCGAGATAACTCATTTCCGCATGTATACACAGGTCTATTGCAGAAGAGCAAAAAATCAAGCGTCAGCCATGGCCCCCAGGAGAGCAGCGAAAGTGAATGTCGAAGTTGCAGCGCAAGGTTCATATAACGTCTCAGATACTTCACCTCGGACTGGTGGCTCAGTACCCACCTAGTTTTTTATTTTAGATATCCTGCAGTCCAAGTTGGTAAACTATTCAGACTCCGATGACGATGACAATGATATTGTAAAAGACGACTTGAACACTAAATACAAGACAGTTGTTCAGTCTAGTATGCACCTGGTTGCAACCAGACCACGGTTGCTCCCATACTACGACATGATCCGATGGGCATTGGATCACATAGACCTGCCCACCAGAACTATCATAAATGACCAACGAACCACAGTCGGGACTTTTAGGACGGAGCATATCCAATCTATGTATAAGCTCCCAGCAAATTATGAATATACATATGGCACTAAATTCCTGGAGGAATTCAAAAAGAAGGAGTGCGAATAATTTGACAAAACCATTCCTGGTTTGATAAAAGATTGGGTTTCGCACTCCGCGACATTTAGAGTGAATGACAAGGGCATGTATTCAATTGCTTCCCTGCAGCCACAGTATATGTATGTGGTGATGATGACATGCCGACTTTTCGGAAGAGAGGATACCGCGCATTTTTACATCCAGTGGGTACCTCTCATCTTTCAGGTAGCAGATGGTTGCTCATTTAATTGGGCGAAGATGCTCTCCGACAGTTTGTTCAATAGGGTCACAAAGTATCGGGAGAAAAAGGCAGCCGGGAAACCATCTTCATTCTTCATGTCTGCGTATATCATGGACGCGATATGCTCCATGACACCTTTCCCTTTGATGAATTGGGCTTGGAATCCAACCCAAGAAAAAACTATACATGAGTACCACGATAAGCTGTGGGAAAATAATGCAAATAAGTTTATTTATGAGATTTTCAACTGGGTGATGGTGCCTCTGCACATCGCCATTTTTGGTCTTTCGCCACCTCGCATCTCGGATAGCATTGCTGCGAATTTGAGCAGTATCGCGGATTGGTACGTAGAAGCTGAGTTCTCCTATTTTAGGGTGTTTGGAGCCGCTATTCCTCCTCTGGCGCTACCACTGTTCATCCCCGACAAGATGGCCTGTCACGAGATTGCTCGACAAACAATGATTGGCGGAGTGAGTAAAGAGCTCAAAGCGTCATCAAAGAAGGTATGGTCGTTTTTCCCTGTTTGGCTAAATTCCTATTCCTTATTAGATTTCGAACATGCTAAGGCTGAGGCTGCAACCTTAGAAGACTTGAGCCTAGTATTTATTGAGTACAAAAAGCATGATCCATAGAGAATTGTAAGCACCCATTTGGGAAATTGTGGATTAAAGAGGTTTGAACACGAGTGTTCGCCCTCGGATGATGTTTTCCGAGGGGTGAGGTCCTATTCTCGGTCGAGATGTTAAAGAATCAGCTCAAAGCAAAGAATCGCCTGATCAAGACTCTTGAAGCCAGAGTGGCTTCGGCAACAGAAATTGCTAAGAGTCAAGCGAGTGGAGAAACAGAGCTGGTCCGATTGGCCGATAAGAAAGAAATCGAAGTCCTCAAAACCAAGCTGGAACAAGGAAATTCAATGATCCGAGATGGTTAGGTACAGTCGGTTCAGCAGAGGGGTATGATCACACAGCTGCAGGCTCATTTAGAGGTTGCAGAAAGCAAGGTGATCGACGTCGAGATTGTTAAATCCCGAGCAATCGATATTCGAAGCAAGATCTCTTCTGCTCAACAGAGTCTGCTAAGAAAAGTGGGGGAGTTTCGAGAAGATTGCTTATTAATGCATCATATTTCTGAGAATCTGATTGTCAAAGAAAGAAACGCAGAAGTTGCTCGGGTCGCCTTCCAAGAAGCAGTAATAGCTACCAACAACAGATTTTCAGCGGGGCCCCCCAGACTCACCATTGCCGAACAAACTAGGGGTAATATTTTGTTAAAAAATTGGGAGCATGATATTACTTTAAGCAAGGAGCAGGCTCAAAAGGTGACAAATTCATTAGAAGAAACATTCAATGCCATAAATGGTGAGTTGTTAGGGATGGAGATTGGAGGTGAAACAGAGACGCTAAGGCAGATGAATATAGATCGGATTTCCCACGATATGAAGGAGAAAAATGAGAAAAATTCAACGGAAATCTCTAAGATGAACAGGGTGGACATGGATCAAATTGATGAACATTTGATTCAACCCAGCACACAACTCGACACCCTTGATATCGTTGATGCACACATGAGGGATAAACTTCCACAGTTAGCCCGAGAGTGCTAGTTTGCCGAAGCCAGTTGTCAAGACGAGCCTTCACCGCTTGTATCCCAGTTTGTGGACAAGTGTATCAAGTACACCGAATACATGTGAAGACAAGCACCTGGCACCTCTGGAAAATAGAGTAAGAAAAATGGAGTGATTTCGCTCCTCCCAGTTGTCAAGCAGAACCGTTCACAGCTTGTATTCCATTTTGTGGACAAATGTATCATATGCATTGAATCCAAGCAAAGGCGAGCACCTGGTGCTTTTTTGAAAATAGATTAGGACAGATGGAGTGATTTCGATCTTCTAAAGCCGAGAGGCAAAATTTGTATAAATAGATAACAAAAAGAAGAGAAAAGGGCTAGACTTTTTGGTATTGACTGTAATAGAATTTTTTGCATGAAAGAAGTTAATACAAGCAAATTTGAAGATTCCCGATTCTGTCACGACTGTGTTACAAAATTGTTTCGTTATGTTTCTTGTTTCATTTCATTTCACTTGTCATAATTGACATGTATCACTATAATTTAGTACGACCACTACTATAGTGAAGAAATTTTATCTTTCTGTAACTGTTTCTTGTCTTTCCTCTGCACCAGCGATCAGCGGTGTAAGACCAATTTGCATTTACAAAATTATATATTGATGTACACTTTGTCAATTTTTTCTATACTAGTTTCTTCCCCTGTGTATGCATGAGTTTTTCTATTGACAGGAACTTTACGTTATCTACAGATAAATGTTTTTCTCTCACTCCACGCCTTTTTACTAAAAATAATATAGTTACGGGAAAGGGCCTTCATCTTGCATTCTTATTTTGTTCCTCATGCAAAAGTTTCTCTTTATTTTGACCAAATTGAAATAGCATTAAAATCTCCCCTTAAAATAATTTCCATACCAGTATTGATCCTCAATGATTGTCCCTACAACCACTCAACCTAACATTCAACCCGGACTATCTAATCAAATACATATCGCCTTAAATATTTTTGACATCATCCTTAAAACTGCGAATACCCGGGAGGAATTGGAACGTTCATGGGCAGTTATTGAATGAGATATTTCTACTGAGGAACAGTGGGAAGCTAGACAGCGAGAACGTAGAAACCTTCATTAGTTTCCTACACCGAAGGATTAACGTATTCTTTGTATAAATCTTCAACATACTTTCGGATGCCTTGACACTGTACTTTAAATCCTTAAGTACAGACTCAGAAAAAACAGCGTTAACTTCCGTACGCGTTTACCATTGGGTAAATTACTGAGTGGTAAAGGTACTTTGTTTCCCCACCAGATCTTTTTTTTTTCAGCAATAACGTTAGCAACTTAATTTTCTGCATTTTTTTTTTATTAACTGGTTTTGACTGCGGATGACCTCTCACGGCGATTTATGGGTACATAAATACCTCTTCTTTCTTGGGATATATTACAACTTATTTCCCAGCTACATAAGAGTCAACAAAATTTCCTTGGCTCAGCAATCTTAGGCCTATTTCCCCTTGTGTGACAACGATTGTGTACAGTCAAATCAGTGTTACTTTTGTTGAACACTGCTAGACAGACCGTTGATGCCAATCTGTGGGCAACGTCCCTTAAATTCCACCTGCCACCTGCTAGAATCAGTCTGTGCAAGCAGAATCACCTTGTATTGACTTGGCCAATTCTTCCAATATTTTTTTTGCGTGCTGGTAGCCTGAAACTTCAGCCATTGTGATCTAAATGTGTCAAGATTGCTCCTTGCATTTAATCGCATGAGAGTTTCTGAACCAGTTGGGTTACGAGATGGAAATGGGTGGGTTAAATCATATCTTTACCCACACGCACCACTTACCTCGTTCCAGATCCCAACGCAAGCTCTACCAGGAGAACCCGAACCTTAGATTAAACCTTGACACCACCTAACTTTGCCTTCCAGTTTTGGTTGTTTCAGGAGGGAATAGTTTTTTTTTCCCATCTGCATTTCCCAAGGAAGTTCTCAACCTCCTCCTGGAATTTTTCTGAGAGTGTAGTTGCCTCTGCGATTTGAGGGCTCTTGGCTTCTGTATTGCTTTAATTCCATGTTCAGTGGTTTTAGTAACGCCAGATTTGTGATGCTGTTTAGATAAGGAAACTGTGTTTATTTTAACCTCGCCTCTTATTTAGTTTTTCATGGCTGGCATTAATTGTCCATTGCTTTAATTATGGTAAGTTTAGGATCTTGATCTAGCGTAGCGTGGAGTTTAATTATTTAGAGTGGTTGGAGGGTATGATTAAAGTAGATCCTTTATTGATATCCTTATAAGGTCATGTATGGATCTATAATTTATGATTAATATGTTTAAGTCATGTTGGTTAAGATTTTCATGATTACTAATTATTAAAGTAATGAGAGGCCTTTTAATTAATAAATAATAATAATACCAAATCTTACTACCTTTATCATGTGTGGGATGAGTAGATTAGAGTAAGGATTTTCAAAGAGGTGAACCATCTATGTCTTGATCTATTGTGATATATATCCATCTACATGATTATTAGATCCTGAATTTTAAAAAGGAATACTTTTAAATTTGTTTAAGGCAATTGGTAGAGATGGAACCATGAGGGCGTTTATAATTTAAAATTGCGCCAATGAACTAGTGCTAAGGCTAACTTAGACTATACCTTGATGTCATTACGCACTTAAACATGCAACGTCAGGCTCGTATTAGAGGTTGAAATAAATTGTGTTGATTTCCTTACCGGCCTTATTAATCACCATTATCTTGCAGTGTGATTGTTTTCTTGCAAAGTTATTGTAACTTAAAATGAAAAGGTGTTTCTCCCTTATGGCATTGATATTGTAGTTTTTACGGTTATGGATAACACATAAGATGTAAGGCGCTTTTTATTTCGCCTGGTTAATGTGATATAAATGTACTATGTTTATTATTTCATGACAGCGTGTTTGTAAGTTTTATTGTTATTGATGAACATATATGGCGAAATGTTCTTGAATTAAGTACAATAAATTGTTCTGAGTTATTAAATGAGGGATGTTGTTCTTATAACCAATTTTGTACTTGGTTGGTAAACCTTCCATGTGCTTGGTTTGTTTCATGTTGGGAAGGACGTAGACACCTCCATAATCCTCAGAACAGTTGCCAGCCCTGAGACCTTAAATGGTTAAAATTGATGGGAACCTAGGCTTGAGAGTTGCTTATGTGTCTTGGAGGTCCTAACCATTGTAGGGTAGGATGGATGGGTAGTCAGTCTTACTTATTGTGGATTGATCATCGTTAATGCATGCAGTCACTTGTTGTGTGTCCTATGTCATCTTGTTGTGTTCGTCGTGGTTGTGTCTTATTTGTCGTCAGGTGGTGACGTAGAGTCGAATGTATTTATTTCCTTTGTACACGTGCGCACACACTTTTAAAAATAAAAAATTAAAATTTTCACTTGTTAAGAGGATTGTCGGTGTAACGAGGAGGCGTGTTAAATATTTAGAGTGCAAGTCTATTGCATTTTCAAACTTGGATACAATCTATCTTGGAAGTTAACGAATCCAAGTAGAATTTTGGTTTTATTGTTCAGTGCGAATCCAACAAGAGGATGTGTGAATGGCCTCCTTATACTAGGAACAATTGGTTCCTAGCATGGAAACAATTTTCTTATCTTGCACATGCTTACCAACAATCTATCCATGCAACTACTTCACTTGGATGACCTCCTTAGTGTGAAATCATAACACCTTGTTCTGTTG
>SNQJ01S0061537.1:106-25398 GCA_010110895.2 Picea sitchensis | reverse complement strand
GATTTTAGGGGCTAAATTTCGCTCATGGGCTAATTTTCCATGGTTTTTCCAAAAACGAGATTCGCTATTTTAAAAATGATTCACCCAAATTCTATAGGATAAAATTATTTTACCTCAAAAATCGCCAAAAGTTTATAAAACTATATAAATTACTTAGAAATTTGAATATTTTTACAAAAATATTGCCAAACATTTATAGTTTACATATGAAGGATTAGTAAGATTCGCCAAGGTTTCTACATTTTAAAATAAATTTCCATCCTTAAAATCATCCCTGAATACATCTATGACATCATAGGCCATCAATCAATACATCAATGATACTATGACAAGACATAAACTCTTTGACATCAATGGAAACATAATGCAACACCCTCACATGTTATATAAGTGATTGCAACTCCATAGGCCTAAAGAAAGGCAACCCAGAAGAAATGCCCAGGTGTCTAGGGAGTGCAATAATACTATAGCTAGAAAATATATCCGCAACTTGCATACATATTAATAAAATTGAACTATTAGTACCAAATAGTAAAATTTAAAAACATAAACACAAACAATTTGAGAATTATACGATATTTAACTCTATACATGATACTTGTGACACAACTGACTTTTCTATCCCAGATGGGCATTCCCCAGCATCAACTAGTCCCAAATCCTGTAGAAACACAAGAACATTAAAAATTTGAGGATGACATAAAATAAATAAATGACTATGGTGATTTTATCAAATGTGATACAGACCTATGTGTGGGGTGCACCCAATGAACATGTTGCCTCTATTGTTGCATTAGTGGTGGGGCTAGGCACTGATGCATCCATCAACATAGAGGGTCTACCACTCGGAAGTAACAACTGCAAAACAACATACATTAAAATATCGACATAAATACACAAAATAAAAAATAAATATATAACAATGAAGAATATAGAGATGGTTATGATACTAACCTCCTCCATGAAGCTATGGTGTCCAATGGGATCTATAGGCCCATACATGTATTCACAGAGCTCGATCTTATTTTAGGTTCACATGGAAAACTACTATGTCCATGTGCCCTCTCCTCACTATACTCTCATATGTATGCTTAAGCTCCAACCCCTCTATTAATGTCACTGACAGGAACCTCTTTCCGAGATAGTGCAACAAAACTATTGTGTTACACTTGACTATGAGTCAATGATGAAATGGCTAACTCTACTTGGTGCAAGCTATCTGCAACATGAGGACGTTGGGTATGAGGATCAAGACTTCACTTGGGGGGATGAGGACCTAACACGAGGTCGTGTCTGACATGCTCCTGATCCTGTGCAGACCCTCGACCCACCCCCTGGAAGTCCCCAATGTCAAAGTAGTTGACATGCTTAACCAAAATAAACTCAGCCCATAATTTTCTCATAAAATATAAGGGCATCTCCATGTTATTGCAGGGAGTTTTATAAAAAACCATATGCCACCTATCCATCCAGTTTTGACTAATCTTGGGATGGATGCACCAGTCAATGGAGATGTGTTTCTTGGTCAATGGTAGTTCTTTTCCATTTCTAGGATCCCCAAAGATAGACAATATTTGTTGTTTTGAATTTCTTAGTTCTTTGACTTGGTTTATGTCCAAACCAGTGCTATAGTACTCGTACATTATTGTCCTATAATAAAAAATAGAGGTCAATTTCCCTTGGGCACTTACAATGGAATTCACAATGATGTCCAAAGAAGTGGCCAAGGAGACTTTGCTAGGATCTATAGTGTCCCTAAATTGTTCCTCAAGGGTTCTTAATATAACCAAACCCTCATCAATTTGAGTGTTTATATTGGGTGGTTGTGGTGGGTTGGGTTTTGATATTCTTGGTTTTCTTCTAAGTGATTTACATTGTCTCAGGGTTAATCGATTTTATTATATATGCTACAATTTAAAATTCATGGCATGGTGGCAAGATCCTCCCTTTGTTGCTCCTCTCTATATCCTCTCTATTTTCTCAATGAGAGTAAAAATGTGAGCGTGATTTGTGCACAATGAACACAAATCACGCTCACGACCCTTTAAAAATGTTTAATGGTAGGAATGTGTGTGAGTTCTTAGGAACGCACATGCGTTCTTAGGAATGTGCACGAGTTCTTAGGAACGTATGTGCATTCCTGCCACAAAACCTACATGGAAAGCCT
Source organism: Picea sitchensis (assembly GCA_010110895.2). Lineage (NCBI taxonomy): Eukaryota > Viridiplantae > Streptophyta > Pinopsida > Pinales > Pinaceae > Picea > Picea sitchensis. The sequence continues at coordinate 23,231 of SNQJ01S0061537.1, read as the reverse complement.
TGTGGAGGTTCGACCACTTCCAAACCTATAGGTTTAGGAACACGTGCACATTCCTAAGAATTCACACATGTTCTTGCGAGTGTGTGTTCCTATTGACCCGCTTGCCACTTTTTTGGCCACGAACTTCAAGCAATCACCCTTGGAAATTTGCAGAAAACAAATCGAGAATTCCTTCTCCCAAACTAGTGTTTCTTCCATTTTTTTATTACCCATGAGGGATGTTTCATTTTAAAAGAGATGTTATGAATTACAAATTATTACATCCACTCCAATATGAATTATCCAATAAAAATTCTTAGACAAACCATCTATCACTAGGATAAAGAGATAGGGGATATAGGACATCATTTTCTTATGCCTATTGTGGTTTGGAAGAACAAAGTGGGCATGCTAATGATAAAGATGGATATGAAAATGACTGAAGCTACTATCATATTCACATAGGAAGGGTTATTTTATATAAAAATATTATTCAAAACATAATTTGCAAGGTTGTGAGTGAAGCATATTGCTATAAAACATGTCAATGAAATGTCCTTAGATTAGGTTTAGTAAAATATTGGCAAGATTACAAGTTGGGTCATATTTCAATATTTATTAAGGGGTAACACATTTTGAATTGATCTTGAATTTGATTAGAATGGACTAATTCCCTTCCTTTTTAAGTATTATCCAACATCTTCCCAATTGATTACGACATAGGGATATTGTAAACTAGAAGGATAATGTATATTCAACAAAGTTATTTGTTTCACTTTTCTCAATAATGTAAGAAGATACACAAATTTGTTGAACTAGAGTATTTACAGGGTTAGGATGTTCAAGACCAGCTTAATAAAAAAATATTCTACTTAATGATGAGCTTAAAATTTTGCACTTCTTTTCTTGAAAAGTATGCTATGATCTAGACTTAGGACAAGAAGCAATTAGATGTCCATGCTCAAAACAAATTACGCAGGAAAATCAATTTGTCGACAGTGTAACAATTGGGTCTAATTGTAACTATTACCATATATTTGAATTTTTTTTTAGGAATCCCCTTCTTAAAATAGCTTCAGTGTAGATCTTAAGCATAGAGAAAAGTTTGAAAATTTATCCTATCAAGTTCCATATAAATAAACTTACCCAAGAATCTTAGAGTGTTTCTAATGGCTACGAATGAATTGGAATTTAAATATTCAAGACGTAAATTGGTCATTCACACTCAAATTGAGATTGAAGATAACAATTATGTGATTCATATTCATATTCATATAGGAAAATGATAGTATCTCTTGTTCCCAAATCTATATTGGTATTGATCAATTATGACCTAATTAAAGGACCCATGTAATTTTTGTACATTATTTATGGTCACAATTATACACATGTCTGACTTATAACTTGAGTTCAACTTTCTTGGGAAAAAAACATAAAGTCATCTAAATACATGAGTGTGAGGTACCCCAATGGAGCACATTGTTGCAACTATTGCATCAACATTGGGAGAATATGTACCCTACCACTTGGACGCAATAGTATCATCTTGTAGGAGTTGTACATGCCAAAAAATAAAAGACAGTTACAAATACTTTTCAATTATGATTACCAAATATTTGTAAATTGTAAATTTGTATACATTAATCGATTAAATCTAAAAAATATTCTGTATTAACCTCATCCAATAAACTATTCTAACATGAGCCTTTATTGACCCATAAAAATTATTCCCTTAATAAGATCATCGATGAGGATCAATTGGATTTGAACTAGAATGTTCAGCTTGGCCAGATATCATTCTCGGTCTATAATCAATAGTGTGGCCTGAAGGCCCAACACACGGTGGTCTAACATTGTCTAAGGATGTCTCCTGATGGGATGATACCACAAATACACTATGTTGAAGTAAATTGCATGTCAAGGATTATATCACAATAGTAGTGGCATGAACCATGCCTCCAACCTAAGATGATTTGGGTGGGGGGGTGTAGGCATACTCTTAGGAGGGGGTGGCCCTCTCAATGGGTTAAGCACAACACTTTCTTAATCCTAAGTAGATCCAATACAAATCCTCTAGAATTCACCAATGTCAAAATAATTGACATGGTGACCCATAATAAACTCGACCCATTGTTTATGAATAAAATTTAAGGGAACATCCCTCTCATTGCAAGGAGGCTTATCAAATAATATAAACCACCTATCCATCTAGGGGTATTTCCATGGCTAGAATGTGTACTCATCCATGCAAAGATGCCTCTTTCTCAAATTAGGGGGTTGTTCAGTTCTAGAGTCAATCAAAAATTAAATAATCATCTCATTGGTTATATGAAAAAATTTCACCTCTTCCTTACTCATGTTAGTTGAGTAGTACTCTCTCATCCTATCCCTATATTTAGATATATCGAATAATTGGCCATGGACATGGTTGTTGGAAGCGACATTGCTATTAATCGAAGTGGCTAATGAAATACAATATGGTTCTTCTGAGTGTTCCTAAGCTCACCAATAACATTTATTAGTTCATTTAAACATTGATTAATTTTTGTGTATGGATCTTGTCAGGTTGGTTAGGGTTTAAAGTTTATGTTTGGATCATGGTTTTGCTCCATATTAGTATAATGAAATATGCATTTAAACATTAATATTTTTTTTACAAATTATCTAAATTTGTGTGCTTTGAAAAATCTAAAAATGAGATTTGTAATAAAATCTTCCTGGAAATGGGATCTCCTCTATCAGAAATATTGACTGGCAACAATGTCAACCTCCCTCCTACTTGTCCTTACCAATTTTGGTCCAAATTTAATGAGTGCATGTTTTAAAAATATGCACATGTTTTTAACACATGTGTTCTCCTTGACATAGTTATTGACTTAACAAGAACCGCGACCTCAAAACGAGAACTATAACCCTAAAAACCCATATTTTTGGGCCAAAAACAACAAAATCAACCCATGTTTCAAGAAGTGGTTCTACCGGTAACACCCTTTTTTCAAGCTTAAAATTACGACCTTTTGGAACCATGGCCTTAACAACATCACATTCTTGTCAAGCAATACCTTGAAATGAACCTTTGAATTGAAAAGTGGTACTAATAGCAACACCATTTTTTACTTTCGAGGGTAAAATTAAATCTTCTTTGAAATCTTCAAACTTGATAATTGGTATTGTTGCAACCAAAAATTTAAAACCAACCCCCAAATCCAAAATTGGTGCTTCCAATAGCACCCCCGATTTTAAAAATAAACATATAAAAAATTAAATTTAAAAATCCAACAAAATCCAACAAAACAATAGTAAAATTGGCGAGTATTAGGGAGGGGGTGATTCTCACAATTCCCCTCCCCAATGCCTCACTAATTTTGGTCCCCATCATTGCTCAGGAGTATTTAAGCCCTTTTTTGGTGGTGGGAGGGGATTTAAATATATATATATATAAAAAAAAAAAATTTATTAAAAATATTATTTATTTTTTTCATATATTTAAAAAATGTTAGTTATATATATATATATATATATATATATATATATATATATATATATATATATATATATATATATATATATATATATATATATATATATTATTTTTTGGGATCTTATTTTATTTTTTTACTTTTATTTTTACAAAATATTTATTAAAAAATTGGGTTTTGATATTTTTTTTTTTTTTTTTTTTTTTTTTTTTTTTTTTTTTTTTTTTTTTTTTTTTTTCAATTTATTATTTTTTAATGTAAATATAAAAATTAATTAATAAATGCATTTCCAATAACTATTTAGGAGATAATTTTGAGTTTTTTTTTATCTACTATGGTATCGGTTAATGGGGACAGGTTTTTTTTATCTACTATGGTATCAGTTGTCAAGGACACAGTTTCAATTAATTCATAATTTTAATTCAAAAAAGAATTGGTGCTACTAGTAACATCACTTTTTGATTCAAGGTTCAATTTTAAGGTTTTTGTCTAGAATAATATCGGTTGCCAAGACCTACCCCCCAAAAAGGGTGCTACTAGTAGTGTTTCTTTTTTATTCGAAGGTAAAAATAGTCACTAAATGCAACCTCTAAAAACCTAAGAGCTATGGAATGTTCTCGTTAAGATATTGGTAACTTTGTTCCTTTCATATATAAAACTAACATGGATCTAACTATCCATGGAACAAGTGATTGCGTGGAGCTTTGGTAAGGGTCAAAGATATTTAAATATGAATACCTGGGCAATCTTGGAGTGTGTGCACATTCCTGAAATTCACAATGGGTGCACATTCTTATTGCAACAAATTTGATAACCAACTTCGTGCACCCACCCTCAAGTACCTCTCCTTGATAGTCACCTATTTTTTAGTAGAAAAAAAGAATGGGAATTGGATAATGTTCATTGAATAAAAATACTTGAACAAGAAACACTCTCAAGAATCAGTATCCCTTGTCAAAGATCAATGTCTTGTTAGATTAGTTGCAACATCCATGGTACTTCACCAATCTATATTTCAAATATGTGTAAATAAATCAGTGGCAAGGAAAATGTAACCTGGAAGAAAAACTTTAAGATGAAGAAAGGTATACATAAATGGTTAGTAATGCCTTTCATTTTGAGTAATGTACTAGGAATTTTTATGCATATATTGTATGATACATTATGGTCATTCATAGATTCATTTTTCATAGTATACTTAGGAGAAATTTTAGATATTTAGTGCTACCTAGGAGGAGCATGTTATACATCTGGATTAGGTTATGCAGACACTTAGGAAACATTACCTACTAGCAAACATAAAGAAGTGTGAGTTTGCTAGGAAGTCCCTAGTGTACTCGGGGCATGTGATTGGTGGAGGTGAGTTGAATATTGATTTTTCAAATACATATAGTCCATCCCTTAATGACCTAATCATATACATGTCATAGATTTGGGAGTTTTGTGGGAGCTTCCCAATATTTAAGAAACTTTATAACATCATTTTTAGTTATTCCAATACCATTTTATGTTGTTCTAGCTAGTTACAAGAGTTTCTAGTGGGGTAAGAATCAACATAAAGAATTTGAAGAAATGGATTAGAAGATTTTAAATAATTGAAATAGAATATTAACCATTTCCTATTCCAAGAACTACCTAAATTGTAGAAGTCATTTGAAGTGGACGTTAATGCTAGTGGGTATGTCGTGGCTATAGCGCCAATGCAAAGGGGGAGACCAACCTACTATCATTTAGATCTATCCATGGATTAGGGTTGAACTGTCTTGCATATGAAAATAAACTCTATTCCTTAGTGTAGGTCATAAAGAAGTGGAAGCAATATTTATTGGGTAAGGAGGCGGTTATCCATACCTATCATCTAGCTTCTACAATACTTCTAGACTTAGAATAAGCTCAAATAAGAAAGATGTTTTAAATTGATGGGATTTTAAAAAACATTTCATCTAGTAATTAAATATAATAAGGGGACTTCAACAACTTGGTTGATCCATTATCAAGATGATCATCACAAAAAACCACATATTTGGAAGTCATTATTCAAGTGGATCTATTCACCCATGAAGCATAGAGAGGAGTATGTAGAAGACGAGGACTTCAAGGGGGTATAGAACTCATTGTAGGGTTAACATGAATAAGCAAAAAAATACAACAAAGATGATCACCATATCCAATATGGATTGCTCCACACAATGGAGAATCTTTGTGTGTCAAAGGAAGATATAATACAACTAATAAGGGATGCTCACACCTCCAAGGTTGTTGGGAATTTCAATGTTGGTAAGACTATAGTCAACTTCTAAAGGTATTGGCCCAAGATATAAGAAGAAGTAGATAGGTTTATCACAAGTTTTTTATTGTGCTATACCAATAAGCCTAGTAATTATGGGAAGTAGGGACTATGTAATCTACTTCTAACCCATACAAGGCCATGGGAAAGTATATCCATGGACTTTATTGGGGGTTTGTTGAGGAGAGTATGTGCTTGTCAACAAGTTCAATGAGATGTACATTTTTATGGCTTGTAAGAACACATCAAAAAACAAAAAACTACAAGCGTGTTATTTTAAAGGGTTTGGGTGCACTTTGGGAATCCAAGGAGCACTATTGTTTATAGAGATACACAATTTATTGGTACATTTTGGATTTCATTGTGGGAAAAGTTGGATACAATATTGAAGAGATCCATCACCTTCCATATTCAAATTTATGGGTATATGGAGGTACTAATTGTAACATTGGTTGAACTTTTGAGAGGCTACAACTAGAAGTATCCCAATGACCTATGATGGAATTTGATTTACATACAATATTGGGAAAAAATTAGGGTTGTTCACAAAACGACCAATAAGTCTTGTTTTAAATTTTTTTGGGGGATATTTACCACCATCACCATTAGATATTATATATGGACAACCTATATTAGAGGAATTAAAATCAAGTGTAAATTTGAAGGAAGAATGGTTCGTAGATAAGATCATGTAGACACACCTACCAATTCAAGAGAAGTTGCAGAAATATAAGGAGAAGTACAAGTCCAAGCATGATCAACACACGATCAACATAGGGATTAAAATGCTTTGAAAGTAGGAGACAGAGGTTGGTTGCACTTTAAAAAAGAAAGGTTGCAAGGGATATTAAAGAAAATTATAGCCTTTAAATATAAACATTTTTAAGTATTGAAGAAGTTAGGAAACAATTACTATATACTCAACCTTTCAACTTATATGTTGAACATTCACTAAGTAGTAAAAGTAGAGAAACCAAATCTCTATGAGCTAGTTATGATTGATGAGAATGAGTCCACTAGAAAAGTCAATTCAATCTGTAGTCTCGTGTTGTGGCTGAAAGATAGGCAAGTTAGGCGTGGCATTGGATTACGTCCAAGGCTAGTTCAAGTAATTTCACAAAGTATCAGTTCAAAGTGCAACAATATATCTGGTGTTGTGTCTTTTTAAAAGACAGGCAAGTCAGCTGCGACGTGTGGCATGTCCTTGTGGATCTAAGTTGAAATGTATGATATCTTCTCTGAATATCTATCAACAGAACCAACAACATAACCAACAATAGAACCAGCCATTGATGCCGCCGACACCACTTTTGCAGCTCCATCTCTAGACTTGGATGGTATCGGGACACGATTTTTCAGGAAGAATAAGTAAATCCTGGAGATAATGAAAATTTTAATCGATTTCAAGAAATTAAGAAGCTGGATAGTAAAGAAAATCAAGAAGTGTAGAAGTTAGATAGTAAATAAGTAAAACACGGAGATGATGAAAATCATAATTGATTTCAAGAAACAAATAAGTTGGATAGTGACTTGGGCGTTCACTATGGAAGTACAAAGAGGCCCAAGACTATCCCATCATCTGAGTTAAATGGGTACCCCACATCGAATCCTGTACGCGATTTGGTGCAAGTAGAGGATTGTTTCCCTGCTTGTCATTCAAGCTTCAAAGATTTCAAGTATGAAAGGAAGAGTATAAATCCATATGATATAATGAAGTGTATTATAAATTTCCAATTAGGTACATCGATTGAGGCTTGTTTGTCTTACTGGTTCGAACATGTTATGTGACATTGGTTTAAGGCACATGGGTTTCCTTTCAGTATTTCCCAAATAAAAGCACTAGAGTGGGATATTTATTGGATCAAGGCTGTCACCGAATTTGGTGGAGGCGGGAAAGAAGGTATCATTTTTTGTTTAGAACATTTTCTCAAAATCTTAATACAGATGAGACGCGACCCTTCAATGGTCCATGGTAACTATATTGACGATGGTCTTGATCAGACGATCAATCTCGATGGCCTCATCAGAAGAATTGGAATTTCTAGCGCTTCAGACAAGATCTTAGAAATCATGGAGTATATGCTTGCAAGGATCCGAGCTCCTCATCCCGGCACTGGTCACAACATTGGTTCATTCGGTTGGCATGGCTCTAAATTTGACAACGATCCCAAAGGAAAACAACTGCACCATGGAATACATCATCATCAATCCCCATCCCAGGTAGATTCTTCTTCTGTTATGTATGGAATTCATCCTCATCAATCCCAATACCAAGTGGATTCTTCTTAAAAAATGGAATTCAACTTGTTATGTTAAGATATGGATTAAGAAATGGAATTCAACATGTTATGTTAAGATAGGGAAAATGAATTTATCCTCCTTTTCCATCTTTTAAGGGTCATCCATATGCCCTTATGTTATGTTAAGATGGAAATAAATTCTATTTCCATCTTTTAAGAGCCATCCATATGCCCTTATTTTCATCTTGTAAGGGCCATTCATATGTCCTTATCTTGATTTATCTTGATTGCAGATTTAATTACAAATTCTATTTATTCAATGAACTTATTTCAATTACAAATTTTATTTATCCAATGAAAGGTAAGCGTTTGAGACGCAATACTTCAAAGTCTCTCGCCTGGTCGCCTCTACGTCCAAACAGAGGTCCCAGACGATCTCACAACCGTGAGATAATTTCACATCTCCATAAAAAGGGATCAAGGTGTGTTAATTATTCTTTTGTTTTTAGTTTTAGTTTTATATATAGTTTGAGTTGGTCTAATGATTAATAATATGACTCAGAGAGGTTGGATATGCATAATTTTATAGATTTTACTAGTCGAATTCTGAATAATAAAGTCTTTTGGCCCATTGCTCGCAAGTCCAAGTTTTTTTCCGGACACAAATGTGAATCAGTCACAGTAGATTGATAATCCCTGGTCGCCTCTACGTCCAAACAGAGGTCCCAGACGATCTCACAACCGTGAGATAATTTCACATCTCCATAAAAAGGGATCAAGGTCTGTTAATTATTTTTTTGCTTTTAGTTTTAGTTGGTCTAATGATTAATAATATGATTTGGATATCTATATTTTTATAGATTTTACCAATCAAATTCTAAATAATAAAATCTTTTCTCCCATAAACAAAAGGATTTCATTCACTAATTTAGTGAGTTTCTGACTTGACCATAACTTTAAAAATAAATTATTATTATTATCAATATATAAATAACCAATTCTTTATAAAAATTATTAATATTTTAATGATGAACCAAAAATAACTAAAAAAAACTTTACTAAGGAAATTTGCAACAGTAATGTAAACAAAACACAGGAAGAATTGTGCTTCGCATGATATCAGATAATTTCAAATCGACATACACACGTTTTAATTTTCTTTTTATCTTTTTACTTTCTAAATTACTTGAATCTGTTATCGTGATGTCCAGAAAGAGGCAGAAATGGAGGACATGACTTTGCCTCGAATCTGGCATTTAAGTTATAGGTATTTATTTATTTTAAAGCAATAACATTCATATGCCATTATTTTAACCCATAGTATATGTAATCTTGTGATCCTTCCCCTATTTAAATAAAATATTGTGACGAGAAGTTTTTGGCCAAATAACAAGACCAGAATGTACATATGGAACATACAGGTAAGTTGTAATTTTTCATAGACTCCATTTGAATGTAATAATATATAGATATTTTGTTAAGGCCTAATCATTTCTTTTGCGTGATTCTTATAGTCAAGTTTGTCTAAACATATGGTATTGAAGTTCGAGATTATATGGTTTTGTACAAAGATGAGGAAGGAAAATTGGTATGTTTTCAAACAAATTTAGTATGATTTTATTGTGTATATTTTCTTGTTTTACTTAATATATTTTATGGACAATTTATAATATTTAGAAATAAAGTGTAGACAATTGGAAAAATATTATTGAAGTACACAGTTTAATGGTTTTTTTGATAAATTAATTTATTTAAATAGATTATTGAAGGAAAGAAAGTCGACATGACAAGCTCTTCTCCATCTTCTTTAGTAAATAACTTTTATGAAGGATCTCAATTTTCTACAAAAGTTGATGATCTTCTATAAAATGTAACCAATAATATTTTCAAGTTGTAGATCAACACCAACACCAATATTTAGTTTACAATCACATGACTTTTTAGCAATTGACTTATTATGTTGATGTTTTTATTAAAGACAATAAACCTCATATTATATATTTCAACGTAATATTACCTTTGAATATTACATTTTTTACTATGTAAATTCCTATATGGGAATTCTACTTATGTATCTCTTATGTATCTAGATAATTAAATGCATAGTGTTAGTATTGTTTTAAATTATTTTGAGAGTCTTTCAAAGTTATTGTTAATTTTGTGTAACATACTAAGAGTTTTTATTTGTACATTTTGAAAATTTTATGTTGATTTTTTTTTTTTGAATGTATAGAACTTTATGATTAATTGTTTATCTTTTGAATCATTGTTAAATTGTTCAAATATTGTAAAGTGAGATAGAAGTGTTTTAGTTGAATTTTTTTTTCCAACTCTTTTGAGCACATACTATTTTAACATTAATATGTGGACAATGTGCAAAAAAATTTAGAGGTTTAATAACAAAATTATTAGTTATACTATTGTCATTTATTCTACTAACATAACAATGGTAGAGAACTTTATTTATTTTTAAAAAGTTAAATCTTTTTAAGTACTTAACAACAAAATCAAATAAACAAATAAATAAATGAAAGTCAATTTTATGAAAATATGTTCTATATAAAAAATCAAAATAATAAAATAAGAAATAATTATATAAATATTTCTCTACACACTTATTTTGATGCCCTTCTTTCTTGTATAGACAAAGAACATCACTATATATGATGAGTTATCTTGTATACTTGTGACTTTGAAAGTTAAAGTAAAACCTTAAAGGTGGTGCACATAATTGTATATAATAAACTATCTTGTATGTATGTAAGATGCAAAAATTGCAATGTTGAATTATGCTAATGGAAATTTCCTATTTGAAATACTTCTCTTTATGAGGCATTTTCATTTCTTCCTAAAGCTCTTTATGATTCATTTATGTTTTAAAGCTATTTTCATTTCTTCCTAAGGTTCTTTATGATTCATTTATGTTTAAGGCTATTTGATTTCTTGTCTTGCATTATTGTACAAGAACACCCTATTAATGACTCTATCATGTAATCATGAATATTTAAGGTTTGTACTTAAAATATTTTTATGCATTCAAGAGTTTTTATAAACATTTAATCGTTGATCATAAAATGTTTTTTTTTTCCATCGTGCATATGGGATAAAAATAGACCCATTGATTAACTCTTTTAGTGCAAGATCCAAATAAATGAATCTTCACACCAAATTATTTGCATTTGGATATGGTGTTCCGTAAATATATTATTGAGAAGATAAACAAATAATCATATCCAACAAGTTTTTGAATAATTTATATAACACCAAATGAGAACAAGATATCAATGGATATCAAAAGTGGCTCATATAGTATATTAAATATGTGGTTATATGATTTTTTCTTACAAACTTTATGTTCTACTATTCCAACCCTTCTTCTCTAGAATTATGTAAAAATATAGTTATGCGGATATATTATTGTTGTTTGCAGTTATTAGTGTACATATGGGCCATAGGAATACTGAGAGTATGATGCAACAACTTATGATATATCAAAATTACCAAAACATAGTGAGGGGAGTTATCCTAGTCATAGACATCTACGATGTGGGTCTTCATGTCATTTTAGCATTCACATGATCGATCATACACCTAGAGACACCTAATCACTTATATTGAGATCAATCACTTTGATATTGGGGTAAAACTTACTATGATAAATAAGTTGATGAATTATTAGGAACACACTATATAAAAAGTACCAAAACATGGTTAAGGGGAGTCATCCTACTTGTAAGCATCTATGATGTGGGTCTTCATGTTATTTTAGAATTCATAAGCTCAAGCATGCACCTAGACACACCCTAATCACTTATATTGAGATGAATAACTTTGATATTGGAGGTAAAACTTATTATGAGAAATAAATTGATGAATTTTTAGGCACACAAGCACACCATGGAACCCATATTAACAAAAAATTACATGAATAGGTAGAGAGGTGGTTGATTTTGGAAATGTTAATCGACTCTATACATTAAAAAAAAAAAAAACACATCATGAATTAGTACATGAAAAGGTAAATTCATTTCAAGGGGAGATCAAATGAAACAATTTTATTACATGCATGATGACATTAACATCATAGAAAAGAAAATGAAGCAAATATACTATATGTGTTTGACAATAATGATGCTCAGATATGAATATGGAAAGATACAAAGCCATAAAAATTATTTTACTATGAATTAGAGAATGACGTGGATGATGAGGAACATACTCACTTCATTTTGGGCATTCAAAAACAATGTTAATTTGAATAGATAATAAATACTACCACAATATTTTAATAGCAATGGACTCTACTTTTGGAACAAATGGCACTCCAAGGTATGCCTACATTTTATGCATATTATTGTTTATTTTTTCTCACAATGATATTAAGATTGTAAGGATTGATGTGTCATTTTATATTTAGTTCAAAATTTATAGATGATTGAATTTTGACTCGACATAATGGTGCTCCTATTTCATGGATTATCATGTCTAGAGTTATGGTCAATAATATTTCCAAATGGTCTAGAGTTGTACAGAATAATTGTCTTTCTAAGTTGGTAGACATTGATATCCCTAAATTACTATTTTTTTCACAAACACATAAGCATGCACTTGCATTTTCTTAGTTAGTATCCATATAGCACATATGGTTAAATAATCAATCTTTCAATACTAAAAAAGGACTACACAGTAACCATCTATTTTCATTTATATAGATTATTATGTTTTAGTATTAGTAAATTTTATTAATATTTATATGCGTCATAATGTTATATATGCTTAATCAGATATTTCGATATTTTATATTCATATGTGTTTGATAAATTTAGTAGTTTCAATCTTTTATGGTATTTACATATAACCAAAAATTAATGGGAAATTTATAAAGATTTATTTGTAGGTTCAATTACATAAATTCAATACATACAAATGTTATGTATTTGTTAATTATTGTTTTTTTATGTGGAAATATTTGTGTCAAAATTAAAGTGAGATTTATGAATAACACAATAATAAGAAATTCAATTATGGAATTGTGTTCAATATTAAAACTTTGGGTGAATGTTTTGAAACATTGTTTTTAATGATATTTATGATTGTAGAAACACAATTCTTGTGGATGACTCCATGGAAAGTAATATGTGGCAAGATGAATGGATCTATATAATTACAAACACTTATGATTATGTAGAAACACAATTCGTGTGGATGACTCCATGGAAAGTAATATATGAGATGATGATAATATACACACACACAAAGACTTGTAATTACAAATACATGAATGAAAAATAGTTGTAGATGATGTGTAACACATTTAAAAAAAATGAATGATACACATTAAATATTATAGAAAATTAAGTATAAAATTGGGATATTTAAAGTGCAAAATATTATTCTATGTGTTAATATTCCAAAATCACAAAATTAGATTCCAAAAGTGCAAAATCGGATTCTAAAAGTGTCAATGTCATCTTCCTAAAATGGAAAATTAAATTCCAAAAGTGCCAATATCAGCTTTCGAAAGTTCAAAATAAAATTCTGGAAGTATCAATATCAACTTTTAAAAGTGCAAAATCAGATTCCAAAAGTGCTAGTATTTATTCCAATTTTGGAATTTTGGAATATAATATTGGCACTTTTGGAACCAGATTTTGTACTTAAAAAACACTATTTTTTAACTTTAGAAAGACTAATTTTGGCATGCTTCTGAAGGTTCTTAGAATAAAATTAATCCAAATCTAATGAAATTGGGGTTAATCAGTAAAGGTGCAAGCAAGTGAAAAGGATAGAATGACTGAATCATTAAAGTTCCCCAAATATGGAGTAAATCCTAACAATGATGCAGGCCTTGGGGATCATTTGAAGGAAGGTTTGAGTGATTTTGTGAACAAGAACTAGGAGGTCCTACTGGGGATTTATGCATGTGTTTTAAACCACAGGGTCTTCACTCAGTGAACCCGTGACATAGCACATGTGTTCGTAGGATATTAAAGAATAACCCTAATTTTACTAGATATCGATAAATACATCCCATTACATCTTTCCAATAATAATGAAAAACCATGTTTTTACTAGATACCATATCAATAAATACCTCCCAATACATCTTTCCAATAATAGAAAAAACCAAGTTTTTACTAGATACCCCTTGTTATGCCCTTCAATACCTATAAACCACCTAATACTCCACATACCTCCCCTAGTACCTACAATATGTTCGACAAAACAAGGTATTAAAACATATGATGAACACCTTCAATAACCACTCACACAACCATATCAAAGATCAACAAACCAATGTTTTTGCATGGTTAAAACCCTCAAAGAGAGAAATAGTCCATGGCGCCAGCTAATGTGGCCACTTGAGGAAATATATTAATGCAAAAGAAAATTATTTTACAAGAGAATTTCTTGTAATCGATCATCAACAAATGACACTCCATGATCTTTAAATAAAGATCATGGATCAATCGAGTGTTAAACCTCAATATAGTCGTTAAGATTGAGGAAAATATGAGTTACCGGACCACTCTATGTCTAAAACATATTGCGACCATCAAATTACATAACTACAGATGCATACTAATACATACTAAAGAAACAAACTTTTACACAAAGACACATTAGACCAAGTTGATCTTAACTAACTCTTAAATGTTTAAATATTCTAACATCCCTCCTTAAGAACAACTTGGGATAGAATTAAAGGATTTACAAAGGTGACATATTAGGATAAGGAAGGAGGCATCAGCGCCTATCCCACCTTAATGACAACTTCCTAAATGCTTGATATAGATTTAAGTTTGGAAAAATTCACTTCCATATGAGATTTTTGGAAAATGTCTACAACTTGATCTTCTATAGGGAAAAATAGCACTTCAATAACTCAATCATGAACGAGATTTCTGATGAATTGCAAGCGTAGCTTGATGTGTTTGTTGCAATGATGTTGAACTAGATATTTAACGAGCTTGATGGAACTTTGATTGTCCATCACACCAGAGGGTGGTGAGATGTTGTTATTAGAATCCAAACTCTGAAATACTCTATCGAAACCACAAGGCTTGTTGACTTGCATTAATCATTGCTCAAAACTCTACTTCTATTGAAGAAAGGGAAATAGCCTATTGTTTCTGACAAGATCAAGTGACAAGTTTGGAACCAAGGCTGAAAATATAGCTTGCAATAAACTTTCAATTATTAGGGTCGTCGACCTGATCTGAATCAGTGAAACCAACCAACAAAGGATCCCCCCCCCTAAATTTTAATGTATCCCAAATTGCATTGTACCTTGGACATACCGAAGTATCCTTTTTTCTACTTTCTAATGGCTTTCATGGGGTGTTTTCATATACTAAGAAACAAGACCAATAGAAAAGGAAATACCATGACATGTATGATTCAAATATAAGAGCCTACCAATTTATTGATGATATAAAGTAGCATCAACTTTAGGAGTAGTATAGGTGGTAGTAAGTTTGACTTCAGACTGGAAGGAAGAAGGGGTTGGTTTAGAATATTCCATGTGAAAGTGGCGATGAAGGTCACAAGAACACTTAGACTAACAAAGAGAAATTTCTTCCTTAGTTTGCAAGACTTGGAGGACAAGGGAATAATCCAAATAATCGAAGTATGTCATATCAATTTTTTTTTTAAGTCTATATTTCACATGGGTTAAAATTTTAGGGTCACTACAAGTGAGGATAAGGTCATCAACAAAAATAGCAAGTATTATGAGATGACTTCCTACTTTATTGGTATAAACATTAGGGTCAAAATGACATCTAGTAAAGTCGACCTTAAGAAGAATGTTGTCCATTTTATCTTACCAAGCTCAAGGAGTTTTCTTAAGACCATAAACAGATTTATTAAAGTGACATACAAGGATAGAGTCATTCTATACATAGTCGAGAGGTTGTTCCATGTATATTTCTTCTTACAAATCCCCATGCAAGAAGGAGGATTTAACTGATGGAACTCCCATTTATGTGAGGCAATAAGGGCTAGAGTGAGGTGGATGGAATTCATTTTTACTATGGGGGAAAATGTTTCATTGTAATCAATGCCTTCAACTTGAGAGAATCCTTTGGCAAATAACTAGGCCTTGTGTCTTTCAACACTTCCATTTGATGCATACTTAGTTCTATACACACATTTACATCTGAAAATTTTTCTTCTTTTCAGAAGAGGTACACGACCCTAAGTATCATTTTCCATTAAAGAATGATATTCTTCATTCATTGTTGTTTCCCAATTTAGATGGCCATAAGCTTCTGCAAATGTTTCTGGATCACGAATCTCTGAAACTTGAGCCAAAAGAGAAGAGGCTCGTTGGAATTGTGAACATGTCTGACATTGATATATAGGATCACCATCAATATCAACATTTGCTTCTCGTGTTTAAGAGACCCATCTGGAAAGAGGTGGTGCTAGTGTAGGATCATGTTCAATGGACTCATCTTGAGGAAGGTGAGAAGGAAGAGGTGGATTTTAATCCTCATTGTTATCATATGAAGAAGAAACTAGAATAGGAATTAAAGACAGCACAAATGTTGAAGATGTCTTGCATGCTAAAGATGGAACAAACATCCAATTAGACTCACAGGACAATATAATTTTATCAATTTTAACATCTCTTCTAATAATAATTTCATTGGAATGAGGTTGAAGAAGTCAGTATCCTTTGACATATTCATAATAACCAACAAAAATGTGCTTCTCACTTTTAGGTTGTAATGCTTTCATTTTCTTATCAGGAATGTGAGCCCATGCTAAACTATCAAATACATGGAAGTGTCTTACATCTAGCTTAATTTTAGTCCATGCTTCTTCTAGTGTTATATTTTTAAATTCTTTGTGTAAGTGTGATTTAGTATGTAATTGGAACAATTGATAGCTTCCACCCAATAATTAAGACTTAATTTTTTGAATTGAATCATATAATTAACCATTTCCTTTAATGTGTGATTGTTTCTCTTAGAAACACCATTTTTTTGTCGTGTATATGGAACATTATGTTGCATTTGAAGTCCCTGTGCAATGCAATAACTTGTAAATTTTCGGTTTACATATTCTCCTCCATTATATGTTCTTAACCTTTGAAGTTGAGGTCCACATTGTTTTTCTACAAGGGACTTGTAGGCCAAAGACATGTCAAAAAATTCACTCTTAAGTTTTAAGAAGTAAACCCAAGTGTGTTTAGAGAAGTCATTAATGAAAGTTAAGAAGTACTTGCATCCAAAGAAATAAGGAGAGGAAATTGCATACCACACAAGTCACTGTGAACAAGATGCAAAAGGGAATGAAGTGTGCCAAGAGACATATTTTTCAAAATTGTCCTGATGATGTTTGTCGAGAACACAACTAACACTAATACCATCTTTGCAAGAAATGAGAGGAAGACCAGTCACCATATTTTGATTAAATAATTACTTCAATGAGTGATAGTTTAGATGACCAAATCACTCATGCCAAAGTTTGTCAAGTCATCGCCGTGAGCAATAAAAACTAATGGAAAAGGTGATGACCCAAATTTGTCGAATTTGTACAACTTGGTAGTATTATCAACAATCCTAGTTTCTAGAACATGCTTAGGATCTTCTAAACCCTTGATTATAACTTGGTGAAATCAAAACTCTATTTTTTTACATTCACTTGAATGAGTGATTTGATACAATGATAGAAGGTTGTAAGAAATACTTGAAACACATAATACATCATTGGAAATGCCATTATCTATCTGAATTGTTCCAGACTCTACAACATTAAGAGATCTATCCTCAGCAAAAAATATTTGTGGTGTTACGTTCATTAAGAGAAAAAAAATGGTCTTATCCTTAGTCATATGATAATATGATCCATAATCAATAATCCACTCATTAGAATAATAAGTATATGTTGCATTGAAGGAGAAACCAAAAGTAGAAAGTGCACGTCCATAAGAAAAAGAAGTATAAGAAGAAGAATCAATATTGATGTATTGCTTCTTCATCACTACTTCTAATGCTTCCATATTTGTAAAACATTTAGACTCCACATGACCATCTCGCCCATAAAAGTTGCAATGCCTATACATCTTCTTACTTTTAGATTTTTCTCTTTTGACACCATTAGCAGAAAAAGCTAGCTGAGAGGGTTTGGGGCCCTTGTTTTTCTTATTTTTGCAAGGATGTTGCTTCTTGAGATGATTGAATTTATCTTTCTGATGGGCCACTAAGGCTTTGTTAAATGTACCTACAATATTGATCACTCCAAGTTGCAAAATCTTATCTTGCTCTCTAATCATAGAATCACAAAAAGACTCACGAGTGAGAGTTTGATAAGCATTCCCTAGAGCTTCTCTAGTGGCATAAACAGTAGATACAAAAACAAAATATGCATTACCAATCTTAGAAAAAATAACATATATGCATTAATCATCTTCCAGATCTATTTTACATTATTCACATAAAATTCTAAATGTTTTGAACATAGATAAATAATCTTCAATGCAAGGAAAATTATTGGAACTTAAATTCATTTATTGATTTTCAATCTAATGGGATTGAATCACATTGTGTTTACCAAACATGGCTTTAAACTTAGTCCAAGCTTTATCTGGGTCATCAATTCCTTGAATATGAAATTGTATATTAAGAGAAATGGACATTTTAATTAATCCATGTGCTTCAACATTCTTATTATCCCATTTGTATTCATTTTCTGCATCAATGGGACCTTTTTCTATTCCCAAGGTAATCATTTACTTTTTAGTACATCCTCCATGAGAAGTAGTTGGTATTGGTAAGAAAAATATCACTTAAAGAAGTCATATTAAAATATGTAGATAATATGGATTCAAAAGATGAAATTGATGGTTTAAAAAACTTTAAATGTAAATCTCTTGAAAAAATACACCGTTTCAAAAAAAACGACACGGAAAAAAAACTTGGATGTGAAAAATATGCCCTGTTTAAAAAAAAGGAATAAACAATAACCAAAGAGCCACATGTTAGGTAGAATTTGGCCCACATGGTGATGGATGCACAATGATGTGGCTGAGTAAAAAAATATTCTTCTCTAACTTTGTTTATAAGCTCACTTTTACAACTAAGTTACTTATGAAGTGACCCACTTTTATAGAATAAATGAGAATCATTTTTACAATCAAGTTACCTTATAAATTAGAGCTACATGCAAAAAGTAACAAAAAATAACATTAAAGTTACTTTATAGTGATTCACTTTTATAATTTAAGTGAAATGTAGTTAACAATGTATTTATGAAAGAATTAAAGTTTTCGAGACTTGAACTCAAGACCACTTATTAAATAAAATGACTTTCAACCAAGTGAAATAATAAAAAATACATAACAATCTTAATGAAGGAGGATGGGGGTTTTTTGTTGTTGTTGTCGTCATTGTTGTTATTGTCCTTTTTGATGTTGTTATTGTCGTCGTCGTCGTCGTTGTTGTTGTCACTATTTTTGTTGTTGATGATGATGTTGGTGATGTTACTATTGTTGTTGTTGTTGCCGCTGTTATTGTTGTTTCAAAAAATAAATTTGAATCTCAACAAAAAATGGGTTAGATATCAATCATCTTAATTAGAAAATGCAAGTTTTATCTTTGTTTATGGTTTGCTAAGCTTGTATACAATAAAAAGTAAAGAGAATATGTAGAAAAGAAAACATTTTCTTCTCTATTTATGATTCATGGATATTGCACAAAATGCATGGAAGAGATCATACACAGACCATAGAGAGTAGAAACCCAGGATAAAAAATAAAAAATTCAAATAATAACTCTATATTTTTTTAAAATGACATTATGAATGTATACCTCCAGATCTGACAAAAATGGTCGTATATTGGGAATAAGAAACCTTTTTCAAGTGAAATGAAAAACTTTTACAATTAAAATAAGTGCTTTGGACACAATGCAATAGTATGCTTAGCCCAAAAATGCATAGAAATAGAAGAAACCAAAAGTGCGACTACACGACTTCGAATATTGATGTACAACAAAAGTGGGTTTTCAAATAGGCTCTGATACCATGCTCAACAAAATAGAGTATTCCAACATAGGAAGAACACCTTTAGTAACCACTCACACAACTAGATCAAATATCAACACATCGATGCTTTTACGTAGTTAAAGCCCTCAAAGAGGGAAACAATCCACAACCCTAGATAATGTGGCCACTTGAAGAAATATATTAATGCAAAAGAACAATATTTTACAAGAGAGTTTCTCACAATCGATCATCAACAAATGACCCTCCATTCTCTTTAAATAGAGATAATGGACCAATTGGGTGTTAAGCCATGGATCAATGTAGCCACTAAGATCGATGAGAATATGAGTTATTGGATCACTGTATGTCTACAACATATCATGACCATCGTCCCTGAGGTATAGGACAGTCGGTGACAGAGTGTGTTGTTAAGGAAATTGATGCAGGAGCATCGCCCACGACAAGAGAGCCAGCATGGAAGACAATGAACAGTTGGACAAGTCCAACCGAAACTTTTTGAATTTTCATCCAAGATGATGCGCCAATGTATAAATGATGCATTTATGAAAAGCGTCTTTTGTATATTGCATCAGACCTCGAGCCATGCGCTCTTGTCTGAAGTAGATATGAGGCATTTAATCTAGTTAATGCAAGTAGATAGAATTGAATTCCAGATTAGATAGGTTTAGAGCGCAGGAGGGAAAACGGATATAGACACCCTCATTGTGTATTGTAACATTAGCCAACATAATTCAGAGAAGAGAAGAACAAGCAGAGAATATTGTATGAAGAACACCCATGTACAGGCATTTGAATTAATAGAAGGAAGCTTTGATTCAAGCACATGGTTTGTGTTGTTTTCTCTGTGTATTGATGTTATGCTCAAGAATGTTTGCTTTCTTGTTGTGCATTTGCTTTGTATATGCTGTGCATGTGATTTCATGTTTCAAACTGAAGTTTGAACGGGAGAGAGAGTGAGGTTCAATTGTTTCTCTATCTAAGCCAGGAGATTCCTGCAAGGTGTGCAGTTGAATTCATCCGTAAGGAGTGCGTTGATGAAGGCTCAGTAGTTTAACTTTTGTTCTCATTCACCCAGAAGTGGAATTGGGTTGTTGAGGCCGTGCAGGGGGTGTGCAGGCTGAAGAAGAAGTCTCAGTTCTTAATTTGAGCAAAGGGAAATCAAAGACTGCTGCTGCAGGAAGTGCATAGAGTTGGAAAGATTCAACACTTGGGAAGTTGTTGAATGTCGAGCGCAAGGAGTGCGCGCAAATTCCTCTAAAAGAATCAGAGTGGAAAAGCTCAGGAGGTATAGCACCTTCGTGATATCAGTAAAGGAGAGCATAGGAGGTTCGTGCCGTAGAAGGTTCAATCAAGAGTTGCAAGCATAGGTGTTGGAGAGCAAGTTCTGAGAAGGAACACTTAGCCATTCTCAAGAAATCTTCAAGGAGGAGAAATCGACGGTCAGGGTTCGTAGAGGAGATTGACGAAATCCCGTTAGCCGTTAGATCATGGGAAAGTTGCGCAGGGTTTAAGCCCTAGTGTGCATAGGAGGAGTCATCAGAATATTAGAGTCCTCGGGGTTTTGTTAAGCCAGAGAATCGAGACATTGTGGTTCTCGAAATCCCAAGAAGGAATCCTAGCCGTTGATCTCGGCAGGACGCGTGTTAATAAGCCAAGGAGTAATCGGGGTTCAGTTCATCAGAGAATCAGGGTTTCTGAGCACATAGAACTCTCGCATGTTGGAATCGCGATTTGTGATTTCCCGACACAGTCAGAGCTGTTCGATCTAAGGGACACGTGTCCACGGATCTGAAGGAGTCGGGGTTCGACATTACGGGGTTTCCGCATACAAAGGAATCATTGCATTAGAAGTCACGATTTCGCGATACCCGATAGAGCGACGAGGAAGTGGTGACATGGAGGAGAGAGTTCACATGTGCATCGGGGATCGGCATATCGGGATCCTCGATGACAAGAAAATCATGCCAGGAGAAATCGCGATATCCCGAAACGCGATTTCTCGATCACCACTGGAGTGTGGGCCATAGGCGCCAGAGCATGGGACAGGTGTTGGAAGGTTGAGCCTTGCAGTGGGTCAATTCCAGTTGGCATCGGGAATCATAGGATTGGAGATCCTGAGGGTGTGAGTTCTACGCATTTCAATTCTGTGAATTCCTAAATTCCGATAGGGGAAAGGACTGTGGTCTTGTGGACTAGCAAGTCACATATGTAAAAAGTTAGCCGGAGGGAGCTAAGCGGTGCAGAGAGCACCGTCACAAATCGGGAATCAGGGATCCGTGAGGCGAGCGATTCACGAGCTCGTAAGTATTGATTTCTCGATGGGGAAATTCCCGATAGGAGCAAGGAAAGCATTTAGAGAATATTCATCAGGGTTCGGGGATTTTTAATACCCGATCTCGTGAGTGCAGGACTCGCGATCACGCGAGGCCCGATTTCCCGATAGGACAACGGGGAATCATAAAGAGCACTCTGTGGGTGTCGAGAACTCCCATTAAGGGGGTTTGAAGAGCATTTTAGTTCTTCGGGCCGTTCAAGGAGAAGGTCCTGTGGGAGTGGACGTGCCCTGGGTGGCGCGTTTGCATCAAGTGGTATCAGAGTGAGAAAATTTCTTTGCTTTGTGTAGCAGAGAAGAAGAGAAAATTTCACCATGCCGCCGAGGAGAGAAATACAATCATCCGATCCAGAGGATAGGGGGAACCAGAGAGGAAGAGGGAGACAAGCAAAAAATCCAGAGATGGAGAGGCAGATACGTGATCTCCGAGTGAGATTAGAAGATATGGAAGCAGCGCAGAGATGCACAGCCAGTGCTGGAGATCTGAGTGACTCTGAAGGTGAAGTTGAAGTCGAACAACAAGGAGAAGTTGCAGTTGAAGATGCAGCCAATGAGTGATTAATTAAAGCTATCGCCCGGATGAGTTCCAAAACAATGATGGACATTCCAACTTATGAAGGGAGTTTGGATGCAGAAGAGCTTCTAGGCTAGATTAGAGCTCTTGACACCTACTTCGATTATGAGGATATCGAAGAGGATAAGAAGGTTAGGCATGCTATCAAAAAATTGAAGGGACACGCAGCATTATGGTGGGACGAGCTTCAAGCAGATAGACGCTGCAAAGGCAAGCAAA
>SNQJ01S0061536.1:52827-66523 GCA_010110895.2 Picea sitchensis | reverse complement strand
ATTAAAATTATATCATTTGCACATGATCAAGATAGCTAAAGTAGTCATAAACCATATACAAATTGATATACACAACATGAAACAAAATGTTGATATAATGAGAAGCTAAAGCTGTGACAAAACACCAAATTCTGCTTTAGTCTATATTAAAACTCCATATCCTTGTTCTCCCATGAATGAGGATGTCGATTATTACAAAAATCATAAGTATATATAAGTCTCTCCACAGGGTAAAACCTCCCTGTGGATAATATCAAACTGTTTTACACAATCTGGGAGATATCCCAGAATCAACTAAACTAGGAAAATAAAATGCAAGTGAAATATTTGAAATATCCCCTAACTGCTCATTAACTCTACTGCAATTTCAATTTTACCTGCAATAGACCAAAAATATCAAATTAGAAAGATATTTCATCAACAAAACAATAAAAATCTAATCTGGCAGACTCAGCTACAGAATCATCTGATTCTGTAGCTAGTCTAAAATAGCATACAAGACCAGATAGCAATCAAATGAAATCTTTTTGAAATAATCCAATTTAAGTTTCTTTTAATAAACATTAAGATCAAATCTCTAATGGTTCAAATGAGTTTATCATTTAAATTAAACAAAATCGAAAAGTGATTCAGTCAAAACAGGGATAAGAATGCTTTGTTTTCCTTTTACCATAAAATATGGTCAAACCATAACAGGACTGTTTCATATCCAAATGAAATGAATAGTGAATCATATCGTATAAGATAGGATGTAATCCAACACAATCATAATCGATTTGTTACGGCTATAACAATGTGCATAAGATTCATGTTGTTTTAATCAAATACCAATATGGAAGGACTGTTACAATTATGGTCAAATATTCATAACAACATCAAACAAACTTTGCCATAGATTTTGATCGCTGAGCGTTACATAGTCAACAGACATGATCAAATAGTGATCACAACCATCAACAGTAGTGATAATCATAAGCTGGGCAACAATCAAAGCAAATCATGTCTGAGTCAAATATAGAAACAAATCGTAATCCTGGGCATAATCACTTTCATTCCCCAAATCAAAATTAAACAATATATTTGTTGCAATATGAATCGAACTAATAACACAGTCAAACAAAACAATGCGAATCGATTGGTTGAGTATGACAGTTATGATTCGTATCTATTCACAATTTGGTTACGTATTAACATAAATATATTGAATGGTATTCGGATTAGTCAAAAATGACATGGAACATAAAATCATAACAGTTAACCATTATTGCCAACCATATCGTATAGAATATAACCAATTCGAATCGAAACATTGACTGTGTTCAAAATTGAAATACCAGAAATAGCTTATGTTTAGGAAAGATATTAACAACTTCAATGAGTAACAGAGCATTCAATTCAAGCCAAATTAAAACAATCAAATCCATACCACGATCAATCGAATCAGAGCTAAATCCAATCAACGCTAATATGGGAAAACGACATTCTATTTATCAAAACAAAACTATGTACAATAATGCATGCTTATGTGTCAAAGAAAATTCATGTTGTAAACAGAGCTATGAGTTTGTCATATAAACAAGTGATAGTCATACCAGTGAGGCTGCTCGAGCTATGCCGTCTTTGAGTTCATGACCGCTGTAGCTGACTCCACATTCTTAAACAAAATCGAACCTGTTGTTCGCTGTTTCTTATCAGTGGCTTGCAATTTAGCCTTTTGGCTGGTAAGATTTGCAACTTGATCCTCCAGAGAATGAATCCTGGACTGTAGCATTGGCACATCAAGGTAATACCTTTCTAACCATGAGCCACATTGATCACATGGTGGAGCAACTGGTTGAGATAGAGAAGGAGGGGGTTTTGACAAGTCACCGGGGGTTTCACGAGGTAGTTTGATGCCTGGATAATTAGGATCATTTTGCAAGAAAGGTGGTAGGTTTTTCACAAATTCA
This sequence comes from Picea sitchensis, assembly GCA_010110895.2. NCBI lineage: Eukaryota > Viridiplantae > Streptophyta > Pinopsida > Pinales > Pinaceae > Picea > Picea sitchensis. The sequence continues at coordinate 64,574 of SNQJ01S0061536.1, read as the reverse complement.
TATGAGGTTTTGGTACACAGACCTTCAGAATAGGGATACTCACTTGCAAGGTAACGTTCCACCTCTGAGTCAGAATCTCCACTCAAAATGATAGGGTCAGGGTTAACAGGAGGTCTCGGTCTGTTTCTTGCCATGCGAGAGATTAATCAGGCATTCTTTTTGCCTTTGGAATTCGCAGTAGGTTTGGCCTTAGGCCTTTTAGCCACGGGTTTAACAGTTTCGACATCTGTGTTCACGGATTGGGGTAGGTCGATAGGTAAGTCGGGTAAGGGTTTAGGCAACAAAACACTATAGGGTACCGGGGGTACAGACTTGCCCTCGCTCACCACAGGTTTTTCAACCTGTGGTGGGCTTGAATCCTCAAAATTATTGCGAGTAAGAAAATCATTCCAACAGTCTCGGCGTAAGCCCAAATGACAAACAACAATCATTTTAATCAACCCAAAGTGAAAAAGGCTGCTATCGGCCTGATTCCGTTTGTATCTTTTAGACATTTTAAACAGGCTCCTATGCAGGTAAAAAGGCATATTAAGCTCATAGCCCATCAAAACCATAAGTAACCGAAGGTGGTACAAGAAAACAAAACCATACTAGCCCTCGCAGGTGATAAACTGCTTGGTTATCATCAGCAAGTCATGCCAACGTTGCTTGAGCATATTCGTGGGAAAACCTTTGTCACAGGAGCTCACCCTACGTGATTGGAAGAGCAGTGTCCACGGGACCTCTTCCACTTTGCAATTTTTTGATCATCTCTATCCAGTGGCAGGCAGACCGGTAGCTAAACTGAGAAATTGCTCGTCAATTTCCAATTGGATATCCCCGACCTTGGCTCGGCAGCCATCAAAGGTTAATGTGAATTGCTGAGCCATGCAAGGGTTAAAACCATCAAACTTTCATATGAACGAGAGCCATCCAAATTCCTCAAGGTCACTGTAAGCACTGTCGAACATCAACAACGCCTGACTACCATTGGGTTCAACCCTTATGACCGGAGCCATGGTGCAGGCACATGGCTAGGGTTTGGATAAACAACAACACACAGGAGCAAAGTCGTTTGGACTAGCAGCTATGAACGATGAAAGGGGAAGAAAATTAATGTGCGTGTGCGAGGGTGGTGGGATTATCACAGCCATGCAACATAGTAATGGCAAAGTACAATGCTGTTCAATCAATCATAACATCGTTCAAACCATAATATTCGGCCAACCCAAGGATTAAACGGTGGATGATATACCACTGCGCCAATGTATTGTTTGAAACCATGAATGTTCAATCAAACCCAAAGTTAAATATGTGCCATTGTAATAATTCAAACCATTGTCATTCAACGTTAAATCAAAACCCAAATGTTTAACCAACGTGCCATTGCATAATCAAACATTCTGATCAAAGGTTTTAAAACAAGGTGACAATCGATTTCATAAATTTGACAAGCCAAGTGCTATATAAATTTTACCATAAAGATCACATTATAAACATAAAAATAACCCATGACCCATTTGTCAATCAATGACTAGGCAAGTCTCCATATGCTCAATGCCTTATTAGTTTAATAAAATCAAATTGCGCAATCTTAGTAAAAACGTCCAAATAGGCATAGTTTGAAAAATCTTTTCAGCCACATGATAAACTAAAGGTAAAGTGCCATTCAAAATATCAATAAGAAGATCATGATAGTTCAAATAACGATGGAGGAGTTTTCACACTTCCAGTCGTGAAAACTAAATCGAAACCAATTTGTAAGTGTCGCATGAAATGAAAATATTGTCTCTTTGCAAAATGTGATGGAAATTTGAAGTTTAGGAGACATAGGTGTAGGCAGCTTATAGGGCAATGGAAAAAATTGAATTGGCTGCCAACACAACTCCACCCTTTGAATTCCCTAGGTCGCGATTAAATGAAATGATGATATCTCGCCATGTGTCCTCTTGGATGGACACTTAGGATCAAATCATGACTTTGCATATTTTGAATTCTCACAACTCCACCCTTTGACTTCCCTGGGTCGCAAGTCAGCGAAATGTTGATCTCTCACCACATGTCCTCCTGTATACTTTTGAAGGGTTTAACCCTCGGGCACCTTTCCTAGATCCAATGGCTGTTGGTCCTCAAATTCAGATCTAACGGTCAAGGAGGGTCTCGATGTATCCTTATATCTATGGCCTAGATTATGTTGCAACTTCGGGTTTCAGGAGTCTACTTGCACCACCATGTGAATCTCTCGACGTGTTGTCTTGTGAAGACTGAAGGAGTCAAGGAGTTAATGCCTTTACCCCTTCTTCAAATCTAATGGTCGTGCTAGACCCTGGGACCTCCCAAACAGACCTCATTCGTTCATCTTATAAACAAAAAGATATCTCTTGTCGATACTCGAACCTCACTATTCTTCTGGAGCTTTGTTGGCTTTGAAGGACTTAAGAGTTTTGCACTCTTTCTCTTGAATGTAATTCTTGGAAGAGTTATTTTGTGCATTCCTTACATTCATTCCTCAACTCTAGTACCTAATATGGTTTCAGTATCTTTCCACCTTGTGGAGACTCGCTGCATACCTAAACTACCTCTCCTAAGCTTAATAGACCCCATCCTCACAGTGTTTGTGGGGTTCAACCTATGAAATCAGAGGAGTACTGACTTGACTCTGAGACAACAATGAAATTCTCTAGGGTGAGTATTCTATAGGAATTAAACTAGATAATAATGGAAATTAAGCAGATATAAAAGTCCTCAAGGGGCAAATGCATACTCTTAACTAAATCATTCAATACAAAAACCATTTACAGGCATATAAATATAATCATGCACTCATTATTTCTAGTTGAAGCAAAAAGCATGAAAGAAACACTTATCAGAACCATAATATGTGATACTACTGCTGATAGGGGTGCTTGTTTCCACCCAACCATAGGCTCAGTCACTCCCACTGAATTTATCACTGGCCACCCCCGATATTAGGCCACGATGCTTTGATATTCAATCTCTTACTTCCATCTCAATGAAAGTTAGGGATGAAGGTTACTCTCCTTATCCCTATATAGGAATAAAAAAGGACGAAGGTTACTCTCCTTCTCCTGAATCAATCTCCATTCCCTATGATCGTAAATCACTTTTTGCTTTCAATCCCTCCTTGGACCCGAGAGTTTTTGCTCTCTTCTCTGCATTTTTCCACAACTCTCTTCTACCCACCTCCACGCTTCCTTTCTTGCCTTTCTTAGAAATATTGCATGTGGCTCGGATCCCCAATAAGATGGGAAGTTTTCCCCATCCCCTCTGTAAATATTGAGGAGGCCTTCCCACCTACCAGCCTGGCTAAAATTCATTTTGGGTCAGAGGGTTGTTCTAATTTTGAGCAATTAAAAACCAACATAGTACTGGTTCGGTGGAGGTTATTGTAACCCTTCCAGGTTCCCTCCATCGCCTTTCCATTAGAAATCATGGTCTCTCTTAGAACATCCCCTTCTCAGTAGTCTTACAACACGTTTCCATTATATGTTAAAATAACAAGAATTACATTCATCAACCTTTATACAAAGGTCCACCAAACCAAACATTCACACTTTGAGTTTTCCATAGTCACTGGCCAATCAAGATATATTTACAGACTGGGAGAAATAGGGTGTTACAATTCCCTCCCCCTTAAAGAAATCATATTCCTCTATGTTCTATCTAGCTACATGATAGGTATGTACAGAAGTAAACAAAATCAGATATGCCTATCTCATGGCATCTTCCATTTCCCACCTAGCCTCATCTAGTCCAAAGTGTTTCCATTTCACCTTGACCTGTGAAATGGTTCGGTTCCTAAGTGAGGTTTCCTTCTTGTCTAATATGCATTGGGGTCCTGGCAGGAATTCTCACTCCGGCTCCACCTGGATAAAAAACCAGTCAATTATATGATTAACATCATGTACATATTTCTTCAATAATGAAACATGAAAAACATTATGTGTCTTTACAGTGGGAGGAAGTGCTAGACTATAGGCTACAGGTCCCACTCTATCTAGGACTTCAAAGGGTCCACAATACTGAGGTGCCAACATGGCATAGGCTCCCATTATCATGGAACTCTTCCTAGGTCTAACTCTGAGATAAACATGGTCTCTGGTCTTGATCTCTCTGGGAGTTCTCTTTCTGTCGGCGTAACTTTTCTATCTATCCTGAGGAATATTCATATTTTGTCTTATCTGAACCACTTGTTGTTCCATTTATTTCATCATGTCAGGTCTGATTGTAATTCTGTCCACTGGATTTCTCCAACTAATTGGAATCTTACACTGTCCACCATAGAGGACTTCAAAAGGGCTCATATTCAAGGATTCTTGATAACCATTGTTGTAGGAAAACTCTACCAATGGTAGGTAGTCTTCCCACTTCTTAGGTTGATGCATTACATGCATCCTTAGCATGTCTTATACTATTTGTTTCACTCTTTCTATCTACCCATCACTTTGGGGGTGATAAGCTATGCTAAATAACAATTGTTTCTCCAAACCGACCATTAGGGATTTCCAAAAGTTAGAAGTAAACTTGGTGTCTCTGTCAGATATAATTTCCTTGGGCATGCCATGCAGTCTGAATATCTCCTTCATGAAGATGTTGGAAATATCTGTTGCCTTGCAAGTTGAATTGACAGGGACAAAATGGGCAGACTTAGTTTTTCCACCATGACCATGATGGCATCATTTTGCTCGTTCGACTTTGGTAGTCCAGTGATGAAATCCATGGAGATGGTTTCCCATTTCCATTCTAGGATTGGTAGGGGCTGTAACAATCCTGCTGGATGCCCTTGTTCTACCTTAACTTTCTGGCACTCTAGGAACTTAGATAGATAGTTAGCTATGTCTTTCTTCAACCCAGGATAATAGAATCGTTTCCTAGTGTCCATTATCATCTTCTAATATATTGGGTGACTAGTATATGGTCTCTTATGCAGTTCATCCATTATGACCCTCTTCAAGTTGTCACAGTTTGAAATATACAATCTATTTCTGTAAGTCAACAATCCTTCCTCGAGCATCTGGTAGCCTTCATACTTCAGCCCTGTAGGATCTTGTTTGAGGTATGAGATCACGGTCTTGAAGAATGCATTTGTCTCTTGTGCATTTCAGACCCTTTCCTTGATGTCCATTTCAGAGGCGCTTACTGCTGCTAGATGAATCATTTTTATACTCCTGCTAAGGGCATCAACCACCTTATTTTCCTTTCCTTTTATGTGTTTGATTTCAAAATTGAATTCACTTAGGAGAGCCATCCACCTAGCTTTCCTGGCATTGAGTTTTGGTTGATCAAACAGGTGTCTCAATCCACAATGATTTGTCATAAGCACAAATATTCTACCCAGGAGGTAGTGCCTCCATGTTTTTAAAGAATGTACTATGGCAACCAATTCTAGGTCATGGGTCACATAATTGATCTCATGCTCATTTAATTTCCTGGATGTGTATCAAATTACAAGTCCCTCTTGCATAAGGAATCGTACAAGTCCTTCCATGCAGGCATCTGTACACACAAGGAAATCATTATCCGGGTCTGCAATATTTAGCACAGGTGCATGGGTCAGGAGGTATTTTAGTTCATGAAATTATTCTTCACATTTTGATGTCCAAATGAATTTAATCCCCTTTTTTCTGAAGGGAAGTGATTGGACATCCAATCTTGGAAAACCCTTTTATGAACCTTCCATAATATCCCGCTAAGCCCATGAAGTATCTAATATTATATACATCCTTCGGGGTAGGCCATTCCATAATAGATCTAATCTTGTCAGGGTCTACTACCACTCCTTCCTTAGAAATGACATGGCCTAAGTAATGGACTTGCTTCTTAAAGAAGTCACACTTGCTAAACTTAGCGTAGAGCTGATGCTCTCTTAGTACTTGAAGTACGAGTCTAATATGTTCTTCATGCTTCTCCCTATTATTGGAGTAGATTAGGATATCATCAATGAAAACCAATACAAATTTATCTAGAAATTTGCTGAGTACATTATTAATCAAGCACATAAAAGTGGCGGGGGCATTGGTTAATCCAAACAACAACACCACGAATTCATAGTGACCATACCTCATCCTGAAGGTTGTCTTGTGGATGTCTTTGTCCTTAATCTAGATTTGATGGTAGCCAGACCTCAAGTTGATTTTCGAGAAGATGGTATCACCTCCCAGTTGGTCGAATAGGTCATCGATTCTGGGTAAGGGGTATTTGTTCTTTATGGTTGTCTTATTGAGTTGTCTGTAATCTATGCATAGTCGGAGTGTGCCATATTTATTTTTCACAAATAGGATAGGCACTCCCCATGGAGATACACTGGGTCGGATGTATCCTTTGTCCATCATCTCATTTAGTTGTAGCTTGATCTCAACCAGCTCTAGCATGCTCATCCTCTATGGTGCTCTAGATGTTGGTATCTCTCCTGGTGTAAGATCTATCAAGAAATCAACATCCCTTCTCGAAGGTAGACCTAGTACTTTTTCAGAGAACACATCCTTGTATTCTCTTAATATGGGGTGATCCTCTAGGTTTGGTTTGTCGTCCTCAATAGATTCCAACACCTGTATTACATATAAGGAACACCCTTTCCTGCAATACTTATTCATTTGAAGGGCCGATATTTGTCTCACCGAGACAGGCTTCTGAATCCCTTGGAGGGCCATCTTTCTCTCTTCTTTGTTTACACATTCTAAAGTTTTATGATAAAATTCCATTTTAGTTTTATAAGAAGCCAACCAGTCCATACCAATCAATAGGTCATAAGATCCCAGGGGAAGTATGTTAAGGGTCGCTCGGGTGGGAAATCCACCCATGATGAATTGGCAAGTTGGTATGGTCTCTGCCACCTTTCTTTTGGTCCCAGTGGCTAGTTGTACCAACCATGGTTTAACATGTCTAATTGGTTGCAATTTACACTTATTGTCAGTTTGGGGGGCTACATAAATCAAATTAGAACCTGGGTCAATTAAAATAGAAATTGGATGGTTGGAGATCATAACTTCCAGCTCCACTACTGAAGCTTGGTGGTCATCTTGATTATTGTTTAGGGTTGCATAGAATTGTGGCATGATCCTAGCCACATCATTAATGGTGGTAGATTCTTGGATATTGTAGACCCCCTTATTGTTTTGTTGTCTGTGTGGGCAGTCCCTCAATCTATGATTTTCTCCACAACCCCAACATTTTAAGGGTTCCTTCTTTAAGTTATCAATCTTTGTTGGGACTGTCTAAAAAGGTTTATTTCCACTTTGATAGGGGAAATTTTGTTTATATACACTTCTAGAAGGAAGTCTCCCCCCAGAATATTTTCCATAGTTCTTAAATCTTGAGGAGTTAAACCTTTTCTTTTGGAATCCCAAACTAGTATTCTTCTTCGAGTCCTCATGGGGTCTTGTATTGCTCCCAAACTATTCATAACAATACCTCACCTTCCAGATAGCTTCTTCTAAATTCCTTGGTTCGTCAAACTCAATCCTATCCTGGTAGGTCTGAGGAAACCCACTAATGAACCACTGCATTTTTACTTTTTCATCTTTTATGTAGGGTACATAACTCAGTAGTTCAAGGAATTTATTGACAAATTCCTCTATGGTGAGTTGTCCCAACCGGAGTTCATAGAATTCCATAGTTTTCCCATCCATGTATTTTTCTGATAGATACTGCTTCTTGAATTATTTCTCAAACTGTTTCCATGACAAGTCCTTCTCATGGAATCCTTTAACATTCCTAAGGTCTTCCCACCATATGGAATCTTTTCCATTCAGGTTGAAGATGGGTATTCAAGCCTTCAAGTTTTCAGAGTAGTCATGGACTCTAAAATAATTATTTAAACCAAGCAGCCAAGCTTTCGCCTCTTATCCCTTCTTAATGTATCCATAGAATGAGGGTGGTTTGGATTTCCTGAACTCTTCAGGACCATGGGTTTTGGAACACTATTGTTTCTTTCCTTTCCTCTGAGAATGCGAGCTGGCCTTGCTACTAGAAGATCCTTTGGAGTTGTCATCTTCCTTTCCAGAGGACTCTCCTGATGAGTGTCCCCCACCTCCAGGTTGGACCTTCTTCTGGGTACTCATCCCAGTGGGGTCACTTATGGAATTATGTTTTCGGGTCTCATGTAGACTCTGACTTCTCTTCTTGTGTCTTCAGTCTGCATGAATGGTTGCGGGCTAGTACTGCAGTTGCCTATGTATGTCGGATAAGATATGTAGCAAGAATGCATTAATTTTTATTTGTTTCTCTTACTCCTTTATCAGTCTCTCATTGTCGGCCTTGAAACTTTGTAACTCGGTCCTGAGGCTCCTTATGGTTTCAGCCAGATCTGGAGGGGTTTTCACTGCCCTCCTTTCATCAGATTCTTCGTCTCTATTGTGGGATCCATCCCCCACTTCATGACATGTCATTATCCTTTATTCTTGGAGGTTTCCTGTGATTCAATGACTGCTCGAGTGTTGACAAAAAAAACACTTAATTTTAGATAACAATATATCAGTTTATGAACAATACACAATTTAATTTCTTAAATGCATACACAGAGTAGAAAGTTTCACGCTTTTCTTTGATAACACTTTTAACCAGAATTTTAAAAAGGAGGCAAGGTAGGGTAGCACTCCTTTAAAAGTACTCCAAATAGCATTTTTAAACGAATCATCCATAAGCCCAAGCAGGACAAGTGTTGTAACCATGCTCTAATACCAATTTGTAACACACCCACGACAGGTCAAAATAAATGAATAAAAAAAAAATTAAATCCTTTCTCCTCAATTAGTCAATTCCTCCATCCATGGTCTCTAATCCTAGTCAATGGAAGTCAGGGAAGAAATCCAAATCCATTGGACATGTCTTCTTTCCCTTAAAGAGCATGTTATATGGAACCCACAGCTTTCTCACTAACACCTTTAAGCTTCAGCATATTTAAGCACTAGCTCTCTTGGATAAGCCCCTCCCTTTATGTGACCAAGGATGTTACCAGTCACCAAATCGAAAGGCATGTCGTGATTCACGTTTTGTGACTTCACGTCTCATGAAGTTCACTTACTCATCCTCCCCTCTAATAAGTCGACAACCCAGATCTCTCCTCGATCCAATGACTCAGATCAAATCACAATTTTGCATTTCGCGAGTTCCCATGACCCTTACTTTCGGCTTCCTGAGTTGTGAACTCCTGATAAGACTGGATCTATGGTCCATGATCTTCCTTTGATCGATAACTATGATTAAGTCGCAATTTTGCATTTCAAGACTTGGGAGTGTTTGACACACCTACCACACTTAGAGGGGGGGTGAATGAGTGTGGGGATCTTTTTCCCAAAACTTCTCTCTTACACAAAACTCATTAGTTAGCATTTGACATTTATCATTACTCATTGTTGTCATTAATAATCAGTTAGATGTGAATACATATCAGCAACATATATCATCAACAAATCATCTCCACAAGGAACACAAGGAACACAAGATATATGTACAATTTTTCTTTTTATTATGGACTTCAATTCAGGGGTTTTTCAGCAACAAATGAATAGAGTACAACTCTACAAGAGCACCAGATCTATATGAAAGACTCAACTTACATTCTCACCACCATCTGAGATGAGGAAACAATCCTCAAAAGATATCAATTTGTACCATAAACAAGTGCATCAACCATGCACCAACCTGTGCCAAACAACATGTAATCAACCTATACCATAAACAAGTGCATCCAACCATGTACCAAGTATATACCAATCATGTGTAAAATACTCATCAACAATGATTCATCAATATGTACCAACATCATCGAATATACACCTCATGTATGTGCCAACTCATCAACTGCTTGTCTCAACCATGAATAGTTTTGGATTAGTCAACAACCCTAACTTGAAATAATCATAACTTTGTACCTGTAATGAATAAAGATCTGAAACATATAGACAATGTTCTTCAGTGTGTTTTATGCAATTCCTCCAAGTCTTACTACTTGGAGCCTCTCAAAAAATGAGTTATAGAAAAAATGGCATACCATGCTAAATTCCGGCTTATTTTAGAGAGCGACCTTGTAGAGCATGCCCTGCATGGAATATTTGTTGAATCGATTTGAATATTAGAAAGCATCATGAAAATAATTTATCCTCCCTTGAATTCTGACCATCTTTTATTCACCTTCCCTCTGAAATTCGGCTTAGATATACTTTGGTTACTTCAGTCACCTATAGATCTTCAATATGCTCAAGTGTTCCACACCAAAAATGCTCAAGAATCTCTCACAAGAAGCTCTCCATTGATCCACAAAAAGGATGATCTACAAGAGACCATTTCTATTTTATTTATACCTTCATCCTCTAGGTGACTTAACCCATTTTTAGGTCACTTAACCCATTTCTAGGTCACTTAACCTATTTTCCATATTTTTAGGGTTAACCACTTTCCATAAATAGAAAGTTCTAGAATATTTTATCATTAAAATATTCCTTCTTGATTTTGTCACCTTACTTGATCATTTCTTGATTTTTTCACTTCTCTTTATTATTTAAATAATCCAGCTTGACTTTGTCACTTTAATTTATCATTTAAATAATGATTTCTTCTTTTAGGTCACTTTGACTTCTTTGACCATTTTTGGGCTTCAAGCCAACACATGGGGGTCCTTCAACTTCGTAGGGCCATAACTCTCAAACCATGAGGAGTTATGTGACATTCCACATACCACCGGAAATGGTATGGAAAGAACTATCCATCTAGGATAGTTTCACCAACAACTTCATTTTTCTTCATCTCATTATTCCACATACAAGCATGGGTCCTCAAACCATTCTTCTAGGATAACTCAATCTGCAAAGCGTCTTCCCGTGAGGGCTTTCACCATAAGGGGACCACTTTGGAATTCATCCATTTGTGCACCTTATCAATAATGATAAGACAATAATGAGTCATATATACAATTTTCCAACAATGCATCATATACCAATGAAACCACATTGATCCATCTTCATCATGTATCAATGACAACTTATTGATCTTCATCATATCAATGACAAATCATTGATCCATATTCATCTATGCATTCTCATCAAGGAAAATACATATTACATTACATTAGTCATCAATCAGTCAATATTTTGACATCAATCAGTCAAGCCATTGGCATCAATGACAACATGATCCAACAATCTCCCTGTTTGGCATTGATGGTAATACCAACATTGATGTCAACATGTAGATAAGGCATTCTCTACATCAATAGTCAATGTGACTATCTCTCCCCATCAATAAACATCAATCACATCAATGTGATTAACTCTCCCCCTTTGACATCAATGGCAAAGGGCCATTCTCCTCTAGGGGCTGCTCCCCCTGTCCGAGTGCCTTTGATATTCCTCTGAATAATATCTCCCCTTTTGAACAATGGATATCACTATGATGTAATGCTGAAGATACATCGAACATGCTCCCCTTGTGACCATCACTCCCCATGGAATTATGCTTTTGTGCTCTTTCTTCAAATATAGGGCTCTTTTCTAGGTATGCATCTGATAAGTATCTCCTCCTAGAATCATGGGAAGAAGAGTGACTCTCCCTATGGGTATGTCTCCCCTATCTTCTCTACAATATGAACAATGTGCTACCATATAATGATCCTTGGACCTGTTCATGCATCAAACTCATGCCATACCAAGCATCATGAAGCAAAAGATATGTCAACAATGAAATAAATAATCATGAGAAAAATATCAACCAAGTACATCTTGTAAAAAAGTGTGTTCATCATGCACAACACC
>SNQJ01S0061536.1:9415-51185 GCA_010110895.2 Picea sitchensis | reverse complement strand
CATTAGTTGCATGGCTTAGTAAGAAGCAAGGATCTATTTCATTATCCACTACAGAGGCAAAATACATTGCTGCTGCTACTTGCTGCACACAAATCTTATGGATGATACAAACTCTTGCAGATCTGAAGGTAACTTACATCGATCCTATTCCAATTCATTGTGATAACACAAGTGCCATTAGTGTCTCCAAGAATCCTATTCTTCATTCCAAGACTAAGCATATTCTAATCAAGTACCATTTTCTCAGAGAACAAGTTACAAACAGAATTGTTCAACTGAATTATATTCCTTCCAAAGAACAGATTGATGATATCTTTACTAAACCATTAGCAGTGACCCCATTTGGATACCTTCGTCAAAAGTTGGGGGTTATAATCTCTGGTGTTTAATATGTTCAACTGGTCAGGGGGAGTACTTATTGAATATCTGGTGTATTCCCAAGATGCTTATAGTCGACAGGGGGAGTATGTTTTTGCAACAGATCAGGGGAAGAATATTTCTTCTTTGACATTGATGTCAAAGGGGGAGAAAAGAGTTTAGGAGAGTTCAGTCCGAATGCATGTGGGTGCTTGAGTTCAGGAGAGTTGAGTCCGAATGCATGTGGGTGCTTGTGTTGCCATCAATGCCAAAGGGGGAGATTGTTGGCAAATATGTAACAGACAACGAATGGCATGAGTATAGGAAGAATGTACAGAGGATTGTTAGCATATTTATAGGCAGTGTATACTTGTCATTGATGGCAAGTACAATAGTGGTGATGGCTTGAGTACAACAACGATGATTAGCAGCGCAACAATAATCGGGAGGAGAAGAGTCGGTGATCATTGGATCCCATTCAAATCTCCTGAAAGAATGAGGGCCGTCAGATCTGAATGAAGAAAAGATGAGCACACTGAAGAGGAGGTCAGAGCTCAGTCATTAGATCCAAGCGCAAGACCCAACCATCGTTGGATCAAGGATAAACTGCACGCTCTTTAAAGTGCAAGGAGAAACGGGCGTAATCGCGATTTGTGAAATCGCGATGTAATCTTAGCCGTCAAGTCAATATTATATCTAGACCGTTGATCAAACTCCACATTGGAGTTTCACGAATCTCAACATAGAGAGGCAAAGAACACAATGCCGATTTCACAATATGCGAAATTGTGATTTAATCGCAGCTGTTGAATAAAGAAGAGATCTAGACCGTTGATCAAACTCCACATCGGAGTTTCGCGAATCGTGACATAGAGAGGCAAAGAACACAATGTCGATTTCACGATATGCAAAATCGTGATTTAATCACAGTCATTGAATAAAGAAGAGATCTAGACCGTTGATCAAACTCCACATCGAAGTTTCGCGAATCGCGACATAGAGAGGCAAAGAACACAATGTCGATTTCGTGATATGCGAAATCACGATTTAATCACAGCCGTTGAATAAAGAAGAGATCTAGACCATTGATCAAACTCCACATCGGAGTTTCATGAATCACAACATAGAGAGGCAAAGAAAACAATGTTGATTTCGTGATATGCGAAATCATAATTTAATCGCAGCTGTTGAATAAAGAAGTGATCTGGACCGTTGATCTGACTTATTCACGGAGTTTTGGGGATCAAGATTTGTAGGTGAAAAAAACTCTGAACGCCAAGAGTACCGAAATCACGATGTGTGAAATCTCGATTGGATCTGAACCGTTGAATTAAGTATTGATCGGAGGGTTACTGTTCATTCTCACAGTTAACGGCTTAGTTTGGATTCTGTTAGCAAAACAGACTCATGATTGCAAATTAGTTGTCGATCAGTTGGTGTTTCAGTTTCCTGGAAAGTTGTCATTTTTCCTAAGGAGTTGGGAAGTTGAACCTTCGTCTTGGTGTGTATAAAAGAAGACGAAACAGACTGTGTTGGGTTGGTTGTTCTGCAAGTGAAAAAGAATGAAACTGTAAGAAAATAGAAGAAGAGGATGTGCAGGAGGAGATTGAGCATACGTGAAGTATGAGATGAAATGAAGAGTAGAATAACAGAACGAGTTGAAGAAGAGAAGAATGAGAGTATGAGTTGATGCAAAGCATACCTGCTGAATAGACAGAGGAAGAGAAGAGCAGCAGAACAGTGTGCAGAAGACCAGATTTACAGAACAAAGAAAGATTGGTAAGAACTGAATTATCTGTAAAGTTGAATGTTTATTTAGCCATTTATATTTTAGGGTGGAAGGGAGGTGCTCGGGAGGACTATTGTCCTCAAAGGTTCAAGTGGGAGCTTGAACACAGGAAGTTGTAGCTTCCATCTAGTTGTAGACAGAGAAACCAGGGTGGCAGGGTGGTGCTAGGGAGAATAAGTGTTCTTTGTTATACAGGTTGGAGCCTGTGTAATGGGAAGTTGGTGCTTCCATCCAGTTGGTGCTGGAACATTCAGGAAGTTGGTGCTTCCATCCAGTTGGTGTTGGGATATTCAGGGAGTTGGTGCTTCCTTCTAGTGGGCGCTAGAGAAACCAGAGAGTTTGTGCTCTCAAACAAGTTGCAGCTTGTAAAACAGAGATCACAACCTCACATTGAGTTGGTGCTCAATCATAGATGATGTACAGAACTTAAAATACTGCCTATCATTTTGAAGAAGAAGAGGTTTTCTCCCTTTATGGGTTTCCTTGTGAAAAATCTGTCTCTGTGTATACTTTATGTGTGACTGTTGTTCTTTACCTTTACTATCCATATGCTGTAAATTGTTGATGACCACATGAGGAAGTTTTAATAATGTTTTAACATAATTAAAATTGGTTAAGATCACATACAACTTATTCACCCCCCCTCTCAGTTGTGTTAATAATTTCAACACATCCTCCAAGGGACTCAGAATGATGAGGAGGGTCAACATGCGTACATGAAACTATACCTAAGGTTGACGAACTCACAGTTTTTGGCTTTGGCTTAAGCCACCATGGAACTCAAGAATTCATGAGTATAAAAACACATCCAATTCGTATAATTTCCTATCCTAATTACACAATCAAGCAAGAATAAAAGGGATACAATATAATCATTAAGAAAATATATCCATCCCTGCAACATTCATAGGATATCCAAATTTAATTCATAGTACCACTTAAATACACAATATATGCGATTACTTATCTATTACAGGTGGTATCCAACTAACTGAAGGAGGTTTATCATCCTCATCAAGGGAAATTTGGGGTTATTTGATATAATGAACCCTCTCGTATATTTTTCACATTCTTCCTCTAGTGATATCATGGCCAATACTTTCAAGGCTTCACCCCCACAGTCAGTTATTGGCAACCTAAACAATAATACATTTACATTGTCCACATTCCTTAGCATGGTAATCCTATTTTATGATTAAGTTACAAACTGGGGGAAACAAGGTGTTACAGCGCTAGTTGTTCCTTCCTGTCCCCCATCTTCTTATATTTTCTCTCTCCTATTTCTTGATCCTCTTGATCTTATTGATCTTGCGCTTTATCTCTGTACCTAATCTTTTCTCACTGTTCTCTATCCAACATTGTCTATCGAATATTCCCCCAACACTCACATGTGACTTGTCTCGAACCACTTAGGCATGTTGTGTCACGTTCCTCCATGCATCAATGAATTTTTGGAGACTGTCCTTTGATCTTTGTATTGATGTTGCGATTTCTACTTCCTTATTCAAAATCTCATCCATCGTTTGTTCGATTTATATATTAAGCTTGGATTTGGTGTCTTGCGTTGCTAATGTTATGGTGATTTGTGTAGTGGATAACTCTTCTAGCACCCTGATGGCTATGTATTGCAATGGTTGCAACTTCTGTATGGCCTTCTTCTGTTCTTCCTTCATTTTTTCTACTTAGTTGTACAGTTTCATGTTAGCCAATATCATTGACATTCATTCTATCGGGGCCCACATGTTCATCCATTTAGTGGCCTACAACATTTCCTCCTATTTAATCCTTATCCTATCCTCCAATGATTGTAGTTCTGGATGGGTGGTAAGCTTTGTCCAAATGCATGTACATGTGTCACACATATTTATGAATTCCAGTTCCAATGTTTTGATCTTTTCTACTATTGTCTGCGCAGTCCTTCCCCTTTGGGAGTTTTCTTCCAGTTGCATCCATGGTGGTGTGCACACTTCTAACTCTGTGATATTCATGCGAAGACCTTTGATAGCCTCATTAATCCTTACTACTTGTTCCTCCATTGTTTTCTTGACCACCATCAGTACTTCTGGGACCTCCTTGTATAATTTTTGGATGACTGCGTGGACTTTCTATGCCATTTGTTCGACTTCTTCCTTTTCATTCAAGGCTTTGGCGACCTTTTTCTCAGCCTCAAATTTATTGTTTAAGGATTTCTCGGCCTTTCCTTCTGCTTCACTCCTTTCTATCCTAGATTTCTCTGCATATCCCTCAGCATCCCTCTTCTCCTTTTCTACGAGTTCCACCTATTTTTCTACTGCACACTTTTCTTGTAGCACAATGGTATATTGCTTCTATAGTTCGACCCTCTCAATGATTTATTTCTCCAATTTAGTAGTGGCAGTATCTACCCAAATATTTAATTCCTGTGTGATCCCTATTTGCAATCCCTATAATAGTTCCATCGGCATCTCGGAGACGATGAGGTCAACATAAATTAGTCCTTGTAGCTTCTCCTTGTAACACACCCACGAGGGGTCAAAATAAATGAATAAAAAAAAATTAATTCCTTTCTCATCAATTAGTCGATTCCTCCATCCATGGTCTTTAATCCTGGTCAATGGAAGTCAGGGAAGAAATTCAAATCCATTGGATAGGTCTTATTTCCCTTAAATAGCATGTTATATGGAACCCACGGATTTCTCCCTAACACCTTTAAGCTTCAGTGTATTTAAGCACTAGATCTCCTAGATAAGTTGCTCCCTTTATGTGACCAAGGTTGTGACCAGTCACCAAATCGAAAGGCACATCGTGATTTCACATTTCACGACTTCGCGTTTCACAAAGTTCACTTACTCATCCTTCCCTCTAGTGATTTGATGGCCCGGATCTATCCTCAATCCAACGACTTAGATCAAATCGTGATTTTGTGTTTCACGAGTTCCCATAACTCTTACTTCTATCTTCCTAAGTTGTTAACTCCCGATAAGACTAGATCTACGGTCCACAATCTTCCTTCGATCGATGACTATGATTAAGTCTCAATTTCACGTTTTGAGACTTGGGAGGTCGCTTCACCTTTGTTCTCCTGATTCTCGATTTCTTGATATTTGCGAGCATCAGATCGACGACTCACAACTCCCCACAATCTAACGGTTCAGATCAAATTGTGATTTCGCATTTCGTGAATGGTCACGACTCCACCCTTTGACTTCCCTGGGTCGCGATTCAGTGAAATGATGATATCTCACCATGTGTCCTCTTGGATGGATTCTTAGGATCAAATCGTGACTTTGCATATTGTGAATTCTCACAACTCCACCCTTTGACTTCCCTGGGTCGCGAGTCAGCGAAATGTTGATCTCTCACCACGTGTCCTCCTGTATACTTTTGAAGGGTTTAACCCTTGTGCACCTTTCTTGTATTTAATGGTTGTTGGTCCTCAAAATCATATCTGACAGTCAAGGAGGGTCCCGATGTATCCTTAGATCTACGGCCCAGATCATGTCGCAACTTCGGGTTTCAGGAGTCTAGTCGCACCACCATGTTAATCTCCCAACGTGTTGTCTTGTGAAGACTGAAGGAGTCGAGGCGTTAATACCTTCACCCCTTCTTCAAATCTAATGGTCATTCTAGACCCTGGGACCTCCCAAACGGACCTCATCCATTCATCTTATAAAAAAAAAGATGTCTCTTGTCGATACTCGAACCTCACTATTCTTCTGGAGCTTTGTTGGCTTTGAAGGACTTAAGATTTTTTCACTCTTTCTCTTGAACATAATGCTTGGAAGAGTTATTTTGTGCACTCCTTACATTAATTCCTCAAATATAGTACCTAATATGGTTTAGGTATCTTCCCACCTTGCAGAGACTTGGTGCACACCTGAACTACCTCTCCTAAGCTTAATAGACCCCGTCCTCGCAGTGTTTGTGGGGTTCAACCTCCAAAATCAGGGGAGTACTCACTCGACTCTGAGATGACAATGAAATTCTCTGGGGCGAGTATTCTTGAGGAATTAAACTAGAGAATAAGGGAAATTAAGTAGATATAAATTCCTCAAGGGGCGAATGCATACTCTTAACTAAATCATTCAATACAAAAACCATTTACAGGCGTATAAATATAAGCATGCACTCATTATTTCCAGTTGAAGAAAAAAGCATGAAATAAATACTTATCAGAACCATAATATGTGATGCGACTGCTGATAGGGGTGCTCGTTTCCACCCAACCATAGGCTCAGTCACTCCCACTGGATTTATCACTAGCCACCCTCGATATTAGGCCATGAGGCTTTGAGATTCAATCTCTTACTTCCAACTCAACGAAAGTTAGGGACGAAGGTTACTCTCCTTATCCCTATATAGGAATAGAAGAGGAAAAAGGTTACTCTCCTTCTCCTCAATAAGTCTCCATTCCCTATGATTGTAAGTCACTTTTCACTTTCAATATCTCCTTGGACCCGAGAGTTTCTACTCTCTTCTCTGAATTTTCCCACAACTCTCCTCTACCCACCTCCAAGCTTCCTTTCTTGCCTTTCTTAGAAATATTGCATGTGGCTTGGATCCCCAGTCTATGGTTAGGTCTGAAATCCTTCAGATGGGCAGTTTTCCCCATGCCCTCTATAAATATTGAGGAGGCCTTCCCACCTACCAGCCTGGCTGAAATTCATTTTGGGTCAGAGGGTTGTTCTGATCTTGAGCAATTAAAAACCAACATAGTACTGGTTCGGTGGAGGTTAACGCAACCCTTCCAGGTTCCCTCCACTGCCTTTCCATTAGAAATCATGGTCTCTCTTATAACATCCCCTTCTCAGTAGTCTTACAACATGTTTACATTATCTGTTAAAATAACAAGAATTACATTCATCAACCTTTATACAAAGGTCCACCAAATCAAACATTCACACTTTGAGTTTTCCATAGTCCCTGGCCAATCAAGATATATTTGCAGACTTGGGGAAATAGGGTGTTACAATTCCCTCCCCCTTAAAGAAATCTTCATCCTCAATGTTCTATCTAGCTACATGATAGGTATGTACAGAAGTAAACAAAATTGGATATGCTTGTCTCATGGCATCTTCCATTTCCCACCTAGCCTGATCTAGTCCAAAGTGTTTCCATTTCACCTTGACCTGTGAAATGGTTTAGCTCCTAAGTGAGGTTTCCTTCTTGTCTAATATGCATTGGGGTTCTAGCAGGAATTCTCCCTCTGGCTCCACCTGGATCAAAAACCAGTCAATTATATGATTAACATCATGCACATATTTCTTCAATAATGAAACATGAAAAACATTATGTGTCTTTACAGTGGGAGGAAGTGCTAGCCTATAGGATACAGGTCCCACTCTATCTAGGACTTCAAAGGGTACACAATACCGAGGTTCCAACTTGGCATAGGCTCCCATTATCAGGTAACTCTTCCCGGGTCTAACTCTGAGATAAACATGGTCTTTGGTCTTAAACTGTCTAGGAGTTCTCTTTCTGTCGGCGTAACTTTTCTATTTATCCTGAGAAATATTCATATTTTGTCTTATCTGAACCACTTGTTGTTCCATTTACTTCATCATGTCAGGTCCGATTGTAATTCTATCCTCTGGATTTCTCCATCTGATTGGAATCTTGCACTCTCCACCATAGAGGACTTCAAAAGGGCTCATCTTCAAGGATTCTTGATAACCGTTGTTTTAGAAAAACTCTACCAATGGTAGGTAGTCTTCCCACTTCTTAGGTTGATGCATTACATGCATCCTTAGCATGTCTTATAATATTTGGTTCACTCTTTATGTCTACCCATCAGTTTGAGGGTGATAAGCTATGCTGAATAACAATTGTTTCTCCAAAATGACCATTAGGGATTTCCAAAAGTTAGAAGTAAATTTGGTGTCTCTGTCAAATATAATTTCCTTAGGCATGCCATGCAATTTCAATATCTCCTTCATGAAGATGTTGGCAATATCTGTTGCCTTGTCGGTTGACTTGACAGGGACAAAATGGGCAGACTTACTCAGTTTTTCCATCATGACCATGATGGAATCTTTTTGTTCAGTCGACTTTGGTAGTCCAGTGATGAAATCCATGGAGATGGTTTCCCATTTCCATTCTGGGATTGGTAGGGGCTGTAACAATCCTACTGGATGCCAGTGTTCCTTCTTAACTTTCTAGCACTCTAGGAACTTAGCTAGATAGTTAGCTATGTATTTCTTCAACCCAGGCTAATAGAATCATTTTCTAGTGTCCATGATCATCTTCTAATATCCTGGGTGACCAATATATGGTCTCTTATGTAGTTCATCCATTATGAACGTCTTCAAGTTGTCACAGTTTGGAATATACAATCTATTTTTGTAAGTCATATGTCCTTCCTCGAGCATCTGGTAGCCTTCATACTTCAGCCCTGTAGGATCTTGTTTGAGGTATGAGATCATGGTCTTGAAGAATGCATCTGTCTCTTGTGCATTTTGGACCCTTTCCTTGATGTCCATTTCAGAGGCGCTTACTGCTGCTAGATGAATCATTTTTATACTCTTGCTAGGGGCATCGACCACCTTATTTTCCTTTCCTTTTATGTGTTTGATTTCAAAATTGAATTCACTTAGGAGAGCCATCCAACTAGATTTCCTAGAATTGAGTTTTGGCTGATCAAACAGGTGTCTCAATCCACAATGATCTGTCATAAGCACAAATTTTCTACTCAGGAGGTAGTGCCTCCACATTTTTAAAGAATGTACTATGGCAACCAATTCTAGGTCATGGGTCACATAATTGATCTCATGCTCATTTAATTTCCTGGATGTGTATCAAATTACACGTCCCTCTTGCATAAGGACTCCTACAAGTCCTTCCATGCAAGCATCTGTACACACAAGGAAATCATTATCCGGGTCTACAATCTTTAGCACAGGTGCATGGGTCAGGAGGTATTTTAGTTCATGAAATCTTTCTTCACATTTCGATGTCCAAATGAATTTAATCCCATTCTTTATAAAGGGAAGTGATTGGACATCCAATGTTGGAAAACAAATTTATGAACCTTTTATAATATCCCACTAAGCCCATGATGGATCTAATATCAGATACATCCTTCGGGGTAGGCCATTCCATAATAGATCTGATCTTGTCAGAGTCTATTACCACTCCTTCCTTAGAAATGACATGGCCTGGGTAATGGACTTTTTTCTAAAAGAAGTCACACTTGCTAAACTTAGCGTAGAGCTAATGCTCTCTTAGTACTTGAAGTACGAGTCTAATATGTTCTTCATGCTCCTCCCTATTATTGGAGTATATTAGGATATCATCAATGAAAACCAATACAAATTTATCCGAAAATTTGTTGAGCACATTATTCATCAAGCACATAAAAGTGGCGGGGGCATTGGTTAATCCAAATGACACCACCATGAATTCATAGTGACCATACCTCGTCCTGAAGGTTGTTTTGTGGATGTCTTTGTCCTTAATCTAGACTTGATGGTAGCTAGACCTCAAGTCGATTTTATAGAAGATGGTATCACCTCCCAGTTGGTCAAACATGTCATCGATTCTGGGTAAGGGGTATTTGTTATTTATGGTTGTCTTATTGAGTTGTCTGTAATCTATGCACAGTCGGAGTGTGCCATATTTATTTTTCACAAATAGGATAGGCACTCCCCGTGGAGATACACTGGGTCAGATGTATCCTTTGTCCATCATCTCATTTAGCTATAGCTTGATATCAACCAACTCTAGCATGCTCATCCTCTATGGCGCTCTAGATGTTGGTACCCCTCCTGGTGTAAGATCTATCAAGAAATCAACATCCCTTCTCGAAGGTAGAACTGGTAATTTTTCGGGGAACACATCCTTGTATTCTCTTAATATGGGGTGATCCTCTAGGTTTCGTTTGTCATCCTCAACAGATTCCAACACCTGTATTACATATAAGGAACACCCTTTCCTGCAATACTTCTTCATTTGAAGGGTCGATATTTTTCTGACTGACACAGGCTTATGAATCCCTTGGAATGTCATCTTTCTCTCTTCTTTGTTTACACATTCTAAAGTTTTATGATAAAAGTCCATTTTAGTTTTATAAGCATCCAACCAGTCCATACCAATCAACAGGTCATAAGATCCCAGGGGAAGTATGTTAAGGGTCGCTCGGGTGGGAAATCCACCCATGATGAATTGGCAAGCTAGTATGGTCTCTACCACCTTTCTTTTGGTCCCAGTGGCTAGTTGTACCAACCATAGTTTAACATGTCTAATTGGTTGCAATTTACACTTATTGTCAGTCTGAGGGGATACATAAATCAAATTTGAACCTGGGTCAATTAAAATAGAAATTGGATGGTTGGTGATCATACCTTCTAGCTCCACTACTGAAGCTTGGTGGTCGGCTTGATTATTTTCCAGGGTTGCATAGATTCGTGGCATGCTCCTAGCCACATCATTGACGGTGGTAGATTCTTGGATATTGTAGACCCCCTTATTATTTTGTTGTTTGTGTGGGCAGTCCCTCAATATATGATTTTCTCCACAACCCCAACATTTTAAGGGTTCCTTCTTTAAGTTATCAGTCTTTGTTGGGACTGTCTAAAAAGGTTTATTTCCACTTTGAGAGGGGAAATTTTGTTTATATACACTTCTAGAAGGAAGGATCCCCCTAGAATATTTTCCATAGTTCTTAAATCTTGAGGAGTTAAAACTTTTCTTCTGGAATCCCAAAGTAGTATTCTTCTTCCAGTCCTCATGGGGTCTTGTATTGCTCCCAAACTATTCATAACAATACCTCACCTTCTGAATATCTTCTTCTAAATTCCTTGGTTCGTCGAACTCAATCCTATCCTGGTAGGTCTGAGGAAACCCACTAATGAGCCACTGCATTTTTACTTTTTCATCTTTTATGTAGGGTACATAACTCAGTAGTTCAAGGAATGTATTGGCAAATTCCTCTATGGTGAGTTGTCCCAGCCGGAGTTCGTAGAATTCCTTAGTTTTCCCATCCATGTATTTTTCTAACAGATACTTCTTCCTGAAGTATTTCTCAAACTATTTCCATGACAAGTCCTTCTCGTGGAATCCTTTAACATTCCTAAGGTCTTCCCACCATATGGAAGCCTTTCCATTCAGGTTGAAGATGAGTATTCGAGCCTTCAAGTTTTCAGAGTAGTCATGGACTCTGAAATAATTATTTAAACCAAGAAGCCAAGCTTTCACCTCTTATCCCTTCCTAATCTCTACATAGAATGAGGGTGGTTTGGTTTTCCTGAACTCTTCAGGACCATGGGTTTTGGAACACTATTGTTTCTTTCCTTTCCTCTGAGAATGCAAGTTGGCCCTGCTACTAGAAGATCTTTTGGAGTTGTCAACTTCATTTCTAGAGGACTCTCTCGATGAGTGTACCCTATATCCAGGTTGGACCTTATTCTGGGTACTTATCCTAGTGGGGTCACTTATGGAATTATTTTTTCGGGTCTCATGTAGACTCTGACTTCTCTTCTTGTGTCTTCGGTCTGCATGAATGGTTGCAGGTTTGTGCTGCAGTTGCCTCTATATGTAAAATACGATCTGTAGCAAGAATGTGTTAATTTCTATTTGTTTCTCTTGTTCCTTTATCAATCTCTCGTTGTTGGCCTTGAAACTCTGTAACTCGACCCTGAGGGTCCTTATAATTTTAGCCAAATCTGGAGGGGTTTCCACTACCCTCCTTTCGTCGGATTCTTTGTCTCTATTGTGGGATCCACCCCCCACTTCATGACATTTCATTATCCTTTATTCTTGGAGGTTTCCCATGATTCAATTACTGCTCGAGTGTTGACAAAAAAAAACACTTATTGTTAGATAACAATATATCAGTTTATGAACAATACACAATTTAATTTCTTAAATGCATATATAGAGTAGAAAGTTTCACTCTTTTCTTTGATAACATTTTTAACCAGACTTTTGAAAAGGAGGCAAGGTAGGGTATCACTCCTTTAAAATTACTCCAAATAGCGTTTTTAAATGAATCATCTGTAATCCCAAGTAGGACAAGTGTTGTAACCATTCTCTAATACCAATTTGTAACACACCCACGACGGGTCAAAATAAATGAATAAAAAAATATTAAATCCTTTCTCCTCAATTAGTCGATTCCTCCATCCATGGTATCTAATCCTGGTCAATGGAAGTCAGTGAAAAAATTCAAATCCACTGGACATGTCTTCTTTCCCTTAAAGAGCATGTTATATGGAACCCACAGCTTTCTTCCTAACACCTTTAAGCTTCAGCGTATTTAAGCACTAGCTCTCCAGGATAAGCCCCTCCCTTTATGTGACCAAGGCTGTGACCAGTCACCAAATCGAAAGGCATGTCGTGATTCACGTTTCATGACTTCATGTCTCATGAAGTTAACTTACTCATCCTTCCCTCTAATGAGTTGACAACCCAGATCTCTCCTTGATCCAATGACTCAGATCAAATCATGATTTCGCATTTTGCGATTTCCCATGACACTTACTTTCAGCTTCCTGAGTTGTGAACTCCTGATAAGACTAGATCTATGGTCTGCAATCTTCCTTTGATTGATGGCTATGATTAAGTCGCAATTTCACGTTTCGAGACTTGGGAGTGTTTGACACACCTACCACACTCAGAGGGGGGGGTGAATGAGTGTGGGGATCTTTTTCCCAAAACTTCCCTCTTACACCAAACTCATTAGTTAGCATTTGACATTTATCATTACTCATTGTTGTCATTAATAATTAGTTAGATGTGAATACATATCAGAAACATATATCAACAATATATCATCAACAAATCATCTCCACAAGGAACACAAGGAACACAAGATATATGTACAATTTTTCTTTTTATTATGGACTTCAATTCAGGGGTTTTTCAGCAAAAAATGAAGAGTACAACTCTACAAGAGCACCAGATCTATATGAAATACGCATCTTACATTCTTAGCACCAACTGATATGAGGAAACAATCCTCAAAAGATATCAATCTGTACCATAAACAAGTGCATCAACCATGCACCAACCTATGCCAAACAACATGTAATCAACCTGTACCATAAACAAGTGCATCCAACCATGTACCAAGTATATACAAATCATGTGTAAAATACTCATCAACAATGACTCATAAATATGTACCAACATCATCAAATATACACCTCATGTATGTGCCAACTCATCAACTGCTTGTCTCAACCATGAATAGTTTTGGATTAGTCAACAACCCTAACTTGAAATAATCATAACTTTCTACCTGTAATGAATAAATATCTGAAACTGATAGACAATATTCTTCAGTGTGTTTTATGAAATTCCTCCAAGTGTTACTACTTGGAGCCTCTCAAAAAAGGAGTTATAGAAAAAATGGCATACCTTGATAAATTCTGGCTTATTTTAGAGAGCGACCTTGTAGAGCGTACCCTACATGGAATATGTGTTGAATCGATCTGAAACTTAGAAAGCATCATGAAAATAATTTATCCTCCCTTGAATTCCGGCCATCTTTTATTCACCTTCCCTCTGAAATTCGGCTTAGATATCCTTTGTTTACCTTAGTCACCTATAGATCCTCAATATGCTCAAGTGTTCCACACTAAAAATGCTCAAGAATCTCTCACAAGAAGCTCTCCACCAATACTCCAAAAGATATTCTCACAAGAAGCTCTCCATTGATCCACAAAAAGGATGATCTACAAGAGACCATTGTTATTTTATTTATACCTTCATCCTCTAGGTGACTTAACCCATTTTTAGGTCACTTAACCTTTATACCTTCATCCTCTAGGTGACTTAACCCATTTTTAGGTCACTTAACCGATTTCTAGGTCACTTAACCTATTTTCCTGTATTTTAGGGTTAACCCACTTTCCATAAATAGGTTCCAGAATATTTTATCAATAAAATATTCCTTCTTGATTTTGTCACCCATTTTATCATTTCTTGATTTTGTTACCTCTCTCTCTTATTATTTAAATAATCCACCCTGACTTGTCACTCTCACTTTATCATTTAAATAATGATTTCTCTTTTAGGTCACTTTGACTTCTTTGACCATTTTTGGACTCTGCCAACATGGGGGTCCTTCAATTTCGTAAGGCCATAACTGTCAAACAAGGAGGAGTTATGTGAAATTCCATATACCATCTGAAATGGTATGGAAAGAACTATCCATTCAGGATAGTTTCACCAACAACTTCATTTTTCTTCATCTCATTATTCCAATACACAAGCATGGGTCCTCCAACCATTCTTCTAAGATAACTCAATCTACAAAGCGCCTTCCCATGAGGGCTTTCTCACCATAAGGGGACCACTTTGGAGTTCATCCATTTGTGCAATCTTATCAATAATGATAAGACAATAATGAGTCATATATACAATTTTCTTTTCCAACAATGCATCATATATATACCAATGAAACCACATCATCCATCTTCATCATGTATCAATGACAACTTATTGATCTTCATCATATCAATGAAAAAAATCATTGATCCATATTCATATATGCATTCTCATCAAGGACAATACATATTACATTACATCGGGCCATCAATCAATCAATCTTTGACATCAAATCAATCAGTTGACATCAATCAATCAAGCCATTGGAATCAATGACAACATGATCCAACACCTCCCTTGCTTACTGATGGCAATACCAACATTGATGTCAACACCAATTACTAAAACCAATTACAAATTATTGATATCAACATGTAGATAAGGCATACTCTACATCAATATCAATGTGACTATCTCTCCCCATCAATAAAACATCAATCACATCAATGTGGATTAACTTCCCCTTTCACATCAATGGAAAAGGTCCATTCTCCCCTTGGGGCTGCTCCCCATGTCCTAGTGCCTTTGATATTCCTCCGAATAATCTCTCCTCTTTGAACAATGGATATCACTATGATGTAATGCTGAAGATACATCAATATGCTCCCCTATGACCATTGCTCCCCCTAGAATTATTATGCTTTGTGCTCTTTCTTCAAATATAGGGCTCTTTCTAGGTATGCATCCATAAATATCTCTCCTAGAATCATGGGAAGAAGAGTGACCCCCCCTATGGGTATGTCCCCCACTATCTTCTACAAGATGAACAATGTGTTGACATATAATGATCCCTTTGACCTTGTTCATGCATCAAACTCACATGCCATACCATATCATGAATCAAAAGATATGTTAACAATGAAATAAAGAATCATGATAAAAAATATCAACCAAGTACATCCCTGTAAAAGTGTTTCATCATGCACAACACCCATGTATGTCAATATCATGCAATGTACAAAATATATCATCCATGGAATGTATCAACTATATGCCTCCCATCAACATGCCAACATGTGCATCTACCACATACAACCATGCATCCACCAATATGCCAACCATGTCTCATCTACCAATATACAAATCCATGTGTGCATCTACCACATGCCAAACAATGTATCATATCACCTATGATATGTCCCCATCATGAACCAAGTTCCACAATCATGTATCTCAAACAAATTCCAAATTGTTGTGCTAATTAAGTAGTACCAATGGTGTAGTATCATCAAGCATATGCCATCTATGAGTACACCAAACATGTACATTACCATGCACCAATACTCCAAATCGAAGGAATCCTATATATGTATGTCAAATCCTCCATAAAGCATGTAAAGCAATCAAAATGCTAATAGGTGTCTCTACCAATGTACTAGAAAAGTACTAAACATGCATCAACTATATCAACAACGATGTGTACAACATGATCACCTCTCATTAACACACCAAATAACATGTCCTAAAATCCTATCCATAAGGATAAATGCATACATCAAGCTTCCAACAAGTAAGTTTCCAACATCATCAATATATATCATATAACCAAGGTGTCATAACTTCACTTTTCATAACCAACATTTTCTTCAATAGAAAATACATCAATCCATACCTATAAGTTAATGCCATGCATCCAAGATTTTATTTTACATCATAACCTACATAATCCAATATAGAATCATGAAAAACTCCTAATAAACAAGTAATGAACCTCAGAATAAACTATGTCAGACTCTGCAGTACACAGTTATACCATCACATCAAACTCCAATCCCTCTGCATATCCCTTTTCCCTCACAAGCATATAATGCTGCATGTTTATAGACAGATCGCATATGTATCAAGAACCTATACAAGGTCATCATGCATATGTATGTGAATGATATCATCACAATCAAGGAGTACCCCAAGAATGACATACTTGTTTCTTCGACTTTCTTCTGTTTGTTGTTCTATCTTCTTTCACTCCACTGTGATGTCCTTGATCCTCGAATCCTGAGCTCGAAAGATCCATATTCTACGATGTTCCCTTCTCATTTTTATTCCCTTTCTTCTATCCACATGCTATGTGAAGTCCTCATCATGACTTTCTTCTTATGTTCCAGGCACTCTGGATTTGTGGCCAAACTCCACTGCTACAACTATATAGCATCCATGGTGCTGCACAACAAATGTGTTCCACTTGATCACATCTCCAACACCTTATAAGGTAGAATCTTCCATTATATCTCCTTTAATAAGATCTACATTCTAAATGATTTGTGACCATATTCATTACATGAATAGTAAATGCCTATGAAAAAATTTCATACCTTTCTTTGGTGTCCCAAAGACAGCTTCTACAGATGCCTCCTCTTTGTTCTTTTGAAATTTTCCTTGCCCTATGTAGATGGTTTGCAACATTGTCTTCCTCTTCTTTGAAGTGGACTTACCTCATGCTTCTTTGAGGTGCTTGTCAACATGTGTAGCTTCTTCTTTGTATCCAAGTCCTGATTTATCACATGGTGGTATTAGACTTTCCAATATATCATCCAAAGATTTTTTAGCTATTCAATAATTTATTTGAATTCTCCACTTTCTAAGATCAACACCCCCTAGCTTCTAACTTACAACATGACTCTCCTTTCTTTTTATTTGATTCTTCAATAGTTCTTTCATCTCTTTTTGTCTTCTTCAATTTGGTCTTGAGATGGAAAATAATTCCAAGACTTTTGCTAACTTAATCTCTTCATCTACATTTATATCTTCTTTCCATTCTTTAGTCTTAGATATCTTCTTCCTTTTCTCTAATTGAGTCTTATTGTTCTCTCTTTGTTCTTTGAGCATTTCCCTTTAATTTCAAGATGTTCCTTAGACTCCTCCTAAAAAACTTCCAGGGTTGTCTGGAGATAGTTATAGTCTATGTAATAATGATCACTTCTATATATTTATAAACCCTCTTCAACTTCCTTGAAGTTTTAATAGATTTTATTCTATTCTTTCATGGGATAATTACCATCAAAATTTACACAAAATGTTTCTAGATCTTCTTATTCACTCTGTAGAGAAAAATTCCTCATCATCATTGCAATCAAGTGTTTTGAGATTTAACTTTAATGATCTTGATTGAGTGATCTTCAATATCTTCCCTTTCTCCCTTTCTTTCTTTGTCTCCCCCATTTAGACATAGATCCTCTAAAGAGAAGTGCATTGTCCATGCTCGCTTTGATAGGGCTTTAGAGTCCACTAAGAATGGTCTTGAGAGCTAATGTACTATTATTCTTTTCCCTTCCCTATGTCAAACCTTTGATTTGTTCTTCAATGAAACTAATCCACCAATGACTACCTTCCAAATTGTTGCTCCAATTGTCTCAAATGTACTTTTATCTCTATTCTCCAAGTAGAATACTTTTCCTCATCAAGGATTGGAACTTCATCATCCATTTGTGTGTCTAAGTGGGATCTCCTTCAATCTTATTAAGGCTTGTAGTGAAGACCCACTCTGGATTCCAATTGTTGGACACACCTAATACACTTAGAGGGGGGGGGGTGAATGATTGTGTGGATCTTTTTCCCAAAAATTTCCTCTTACACAAAACCTTCATTAGTTATAATTAGACATTTACTCACACATTAATTTCCATTTATTTCCATTAATAATCAGTTAGATGTGAATACATATAAGCAACATATATCAGGAAATATATCATCAACAACATTCTAAAGGGAACATATGGAACAAAAAGATGGTATGTACATTTTTTCTTTTTCATGGACTCAATCCAGTTGGGGTTTTTCAACAACAACCTAATAGAGTACAACTGCATACAGCACTAGCTCTATATGCAAACTCGGGACCTCTAATTCCTAGAACCAACTGAGATGAGGCAACAACTCTCAACAAATACCAATCTGTACTATAAACAATTGCATCAACTATGCACTAACATGTTCTAAACATGTAATCAACTTGTACCATAAACAAGTGCATCCAACCATGTACCAAGTATATACCAATCTCCGCTAACTACTCATCAACAATGACTCATCATCATGTACCAACATCATCAACTATACACCTCCTATGTATAAAGCAACTCATCAACTGCTTGTCTCAACCATGACTAGTTTACTAGTCAACAACCCTAACTTGAAATAATCATAACTTTGTACTTGTAATGAATAAAGATTTAAACTGATACAATGTTATTCAGTGTGTTTTTATGCACCTTCTAGGTTTCTTACCACTTGGATCCTCTCGTAAAAGGAGTTATAGAAAATGGTATTACCTTGCTGGAATTCTGCTTATTCTATAGATGTAATTCCTTGTAGAGCATGTTGTACACATAATATTTGTTGAATCAACTGGAAACTTAGAAAGCATCATGAAAATAATTTATTGTCCATTGAATTACAACCCTATTTTCTTCACCTTCTCTCTGAAATTCGGCTTAGATATCCTTTGGTTACCTCAGTCACCTATAGATATTCAATATGCTCAAGTGTTCCACACCAAAAATGCTCAAGAATCTCTCACAAGAATCTCTCCACCAATACTCCAAAATATATTCTCACAAGAAGCTCTCCATTTATCCACAAAAAGGATGATCTACAAGAGACCATTGCTATCTTATTTATACTTTCATCCTCTAGGTGACTTAACTCATTTTTAGGTCACTTAACCCATTTCTAGGTTACTTAACCTATTTTCCTTATTTTTAGGGTTAACCAATTTCCATAAATAGAAAGTTCTCGAATATTTTATCATTAAAATATTCCTTCTTGATTTTTTCACCTTACTTTATCATTTTTTGATTTTTTCACTTCTCTTTATTATTTAAATAATCCACCTTGACTTTGTCACTTTACTTTATCATTTAAATAATGATTTATTCTTTTAGGTCACTTTGACTTCTTTGACCATTTGGGGGCTTCAAGCCAACACATGGGGGTCCTTTAACTTTGTAGGGCCATAATGCTCAAACCGTGAAGAGTTATGTGTCATTCCACATACCACCAAAAATGGTATGGCAAGAACTATCCATCTAGGATAGTTTCACCAACAACTTCATTGATCTTCATCTCATTATTCCACATACAAGCATGGGTCCTCCAACCATTTTTATAGGATAACCCAATCTGCAAAGCATCTTCCCGTGAGGACTTTCACCATAAGGGGACCACTTTGGATTTCATCCATTTGTGAACCTTATCAATCATGGTAAGACAATAATGAGTCATCTGTACATTTTTCCAACAATGTATCATATAGCAATGAAACCACATCGATTCATATTCATCATGTATCAATGAGAACTCATTGATATTCATCATTTCAATGACAACTCATTGATCCATATTCATCTATGAATTCTCATCAAGGACAACACATATTACATTACATCAATCATCAATCAATCAATCTTTTGACATCAATCAATCACTTGACATCAATCAATAAATTCATTAACATCAATGACAACATGATCCAATAGGGAGGTTGGTTCACCTTTGTTCTCTCGATTCTTGATTTATCGATATTTGCGAGCGTCAGATCGACGACTCCCAACTTCCCACAATTTAATGGTTCAGATCAAATCGTGATTTCACATTTCATGAATTCTCAGGACAACACCCTTTAACTTCCCTGGGTCACGATTCAGCGAAATTATGATCTCTCAGCACCTATCCTCTTGGATGGATGGTTAGGATCAAATCGTGACTTTGCGTATCGTGAATTATAACAACTGCACCCTTTGAATTCCCTGGGTTGCGAGTTAGTGAAATGATGATATCTCGCCACATGTCCTCTTGTATACTTTCAAAGGGTTTAACCCTCATGCACCTTTCCTGGATCCAATAGATATTGGTCCTCACACTCAGATCTGACGGTCAAGGAGGGTCCTGATGGATCCTTAGATCTATGGCCCAGATCATGTCGCAATTTTGGGTTTTGGGAGTCTATTCACGCCACCATGTGAATCTATCGACGTGCGGTCTTGTCAACACTGAAGGAGTCGAGGCGTTAATGCCTGCATGCCTTCTTCAATTATAATGGTCGTGATATACCCTGGGACCTCCCGAACGGACCTCATCCATTCATCTTCTAAACAAAAATATATCTCCTTTTGATACTCGAACCTCACTATTCTTCCAAAGCTTTGTTCTCTCTGAAGGACTTAAGAGTTTTACACTCTTTCTCTTGAACATAATGCTTGGAAGCATTCTTCCTCACACTCCTTACGTTCATTCCTTAACTCTAGGACTTAATATGGTTTCGGTCTTTGCCCACCTTGTAGAGACTCGGTGCATACTTTCACTACCTCTCATGAGCTTAATAGACCCCGTCCTCGCAGTGTTTGTGGGGTTCAACCTTCGAAATCAGGGTAGTACTTACTTGACTCTGAGACGAAAATGAAATTCTATGGGTCGAGTATTCTCGAGGAATTAAACTAGAGCATAAGGGAAATTAAGCAGATATAAAATTCCTCAAGGGGAAAATGCATACTCTTAACTAAATCATTCAATATAGAAACCATTTATAGGTTTATAAATATAAGAATGCACTCATTATTTCTAGTTGAATCACAAAGCATGAAAGAAACACTTATCAGAACCATAATATGTGATGCGACTACTGAGAGGGGTTCTCATTTCCACCCAACCATAGGCTCAGTCACTCCCACTAGATTTATCACTGGCCACCCCCGAGCTTAGGCCATGATGCTTTGATATTCAATCTCTTACTTCCATCTCAACATAAGTTAGGGATGAAGGTTACTCTCCTTATCCTTATATAGGAATATATGAGGAAGAAGGTTACCCTCCTTCTCCCGAATCAGTCTACATTTCCTGTGATCATAACTCACTTTTTGCTTTCAATCCCTCCTTGGACTTGAGATTTTCTTCTCTTGTCTATGCATTTTTCCGAAGCTCTCCTCTGCCCACCTCCATGCTTCCTTTCTTTCCTTTCTTAGAAATATTACATGTGGCTCAGATCCCTAATCTGTGGTCAGGTCTGGAAGCCTTCAGATGGGCAGTTTGCCCCATCCCCTCCTTAACTATTTAGGAGGCCTTCCCAAATACCAGGCCGACTCAAATTCATTTTAGTTCAGAGGGTTGTTCTGATCTTAAGAAATTAAAAACCAGCATAGTACTGGTTCAATGGAGGTTAATGCAACCCTTCTAGGTCCCCTCCACCGCCTTTCCATTAGAAATTGTGGTCTCTCTTAGCACATACCCTTAAACAGTCATATAAAACATTTCTATTATCTATTAAAATAACATGAATTACATTCATTGACATTTATACAAAGGTCCACCAAATCAAACATTCACACTTTGAGTTTGCCATAGTCCCTGGCCAATAAAGTTATATTTACAAACTGGGGGAAACAGGGTGTTACACTCCTGTACTTCGGGGTTTGGTAACCCAATTCTTTGTACTGGGATCTTGAGTACTCTGCACTCTTCTCTCAGTTTTTCTGATACCCTAGTCCATTCTCCTTCTCTATGACTTCTTATGTTTTCCCTACTCCTGGCGTTGGTGTCAATTAGACTGTCTCTAACAATTGTTGTAGCCGCAAGAATTGGTCCTGCACCTTCATGTGTAATTCTTCTTATTTATTTGTTGTCTCTTTGAGGACTTCTTCCACAACATCCCTTATTTGTTATCTAATTATTTCCATGTCATCATTTTTTAATGCATAGATGACTTGTGTTTTTTGAGCCTTTTCCTTCTTCAGCGAAACTGACCATGTGCTCTAGTCCTGTCATTTCCTTCTTGTTTAAGGTAAGGGTGGTGGAGGTTTATCTGTTGTCCCTTTTTCTGGTGCATCCTCCATGCCATTTCCTTGAACGATGTCCTCTGTGCCATTACCTGGAGGGTTCATTTATACATCTCTGTGTTGTGTGACTTTAGTGTTCCCCCCTTGCGTGATCACATCCCCTTCTACTGGTAGCTTCCAGTCTGGTTCCCAATCCGGCATGACCAACTAGATGTCTTCTTAGGTTATCTTATATTTCGTTTGGACCCACTCCTCACTTGGATCCTTCATGGATTTGATGTACATATGATGCATATCTTCATGAAATTCCATGACTGGGACGTATGCCTCCACCATATTTGGAAACATGAACCATGCGTTCTGTATACTATATCAAATTCTTTTAGCATAGAGAAAGAACTCAACGTTTTTTTCCATCTGCCTCCTTTTGTTTGGTGAGAACTAGAAATTATGGTATATGGCTACTACACATGGATTGCCCCTCAGCCCTAAGAACTATGCATGCTCCATATCTTCCCATGCTGTGAATGAAATCAATATTAGGAGCTAGGGGTAGTGAAACTCCATCCCCTTATCTTGGGCTTCAACAGATTCCAGTAGGAACTGGTTTAGGAAGAAAGGGGACTATCTCATTATAGTGCCTTCTACACATTTGTTTGCGACATTATTACCCATGCTAGGAATTGTTCCTTCCTGAATTTCAGTAGCATTTTTCATGCTATCATTTGTGTGGCTATTCAAATTGTGGGGTTTCATATAGTTATCACATCTAGGATGCGCACCCCTCTAACCATGAAAAAATTCACTCGCATAGCCTCTGACTATTCTCTTTCTATCTTCTTTTCTGCAAATAACATGATAGGGTATTCCTCTAGGGTGGGAAGTCTACTGATTCATGCTATAAATTGTGTATCAATCCAAATTGGCCTAACCAGCCACATGTACCCCACATGTATGCAACATGGTAGGATTTTGACGCAGGCATTGACTTCATTTTTGTGGCTGAAGTGTGGGATGTAGAACAAGTTAAGGAGGCATCCTTGCTCCAATGCTCTGGCCCAGATCTTGACTAATGGTATGCTCTGTTGTGTAAGTGGATCTATTTTGAGTTCCATGTATTCATGAGGTGCAAGTTCAAGGAACTTTACCACGTTTCTAATGTCATGGTTGACATATTTCAGCTGAGGCACCCTCCCCAACATGTATTCATCGATGATGATTTCCTCTGGAATGTTTGGGGTCACCATCTTATAATTAGGAGTCTTCTGTAGTGTGAATGGTGGAGATTCATCCTTCCTTGGCAGTATGTAGTCATGAGTAAACCTCAATTTTGATGATCATCCTTCCTTGGCAGTATGTAGTCATGAGTAAACCTCAATTTTGATGAGGTTGTACCCTGGTGTTGGTGTTCGGAAGTCACTCATGGATTGCTTTGTAGGAGCAGAGCCTGACACCCTTTAGTTTAATGTCATGTTTTGTTTTAAAGGGTGATCAAATGAGGGAAAAACTCATAACAAAGATGGTATCAACTTCAAAAACTGTGCCTTACATGCATGAAAGAGTGAGGTCTTGATAAACTCCAAACAAGGAGTCGTATTAAAGGGTGAGTAGGTGGAAGACTTGCAAGAAGGGTGCAAGATCTATCACATACATCCGGTTTGCAACAGATGAAGAAGAAATGTATTCGAACACAAAATCCTTTTACATTCAAACACATATACCAGAGAATACAAGGATGCCGCAACAAATCCTTTTTCGCAACAAGATTGTTAAGTCCACGGGAATCCTTCAACCGCGTGGACCCTCTAGCAAAGATGAAACAAGATGGAAAAGAAATAGGGAACTAGTTGTTATAAACCAAGAAGTCTCTAACACGTAGGCATAACTAGGAAACCAGAGTATCGTTGAAGCTTTACAGTCGGGATCTTAGCTCTCCCATCGAGCAGATACAAAATGGAAAAAATGCCTACATATACTCGTAACTAACACGGAACTAAGTGAAAAACATTGAAAGCATTGCATCTGCATGGCTTCTATTACTAACATCCGGAAGATTCTGCAACTAATGTCAAACGCATCTTAATTGTTTGATGCCCAACAAATAACGACGTAGTTTCTTTACTAATTGCGTGATCGCCCCTTATAATGGCGAGACGTTCAAATCCACCACCACCAACCGCTTCAATAACTCCCTTCTTGATTGGGAATGGCTCACCAACTCAAAGACTTCGATATGGACGACTCCTCACAACTGGAATAACTGAATAGCTTGAGGGATAGGTACAAAGGCCAGCGCGGAGGTTGAGGCGCATGACAGGAACAGAGATGTTGGGCTATAAGGGCATATGGGAGACGGACGATGAGAGGAAGATGACTGAGAACACTGATGGAGAAAAAGTGGGAAGAAGATTTCGAAGGGATCTGCGAGAGGTATCGATGGGGAAAAGTTGGAGAAGGATATGCGGCGTGGTGACTAGACAATGGGATCTGGGATGTAGCCAAATTCAAGCAGATGGGGAAGCTAATAGATGACATACGACAGTAAGGGAGAGGCAGAAGGTGACATTGGGAGAAAGGCCCACCCGGTTAAAGATGTATAACCGAAGGACATTGGCTACCATGCCGTGGATCCGGAAAGACCACAAAATTTCAGCCGAGGGAAGCTTATTCGATTCCGCACTCCGCCAGCAGAAAGGCTGGGGTCCCACGATCTTCATCACGCTTGAACCGCATATCATTCTGACCGCCTGAGGTATGTTCTCCATTCTAATCTCCCCTTGCTAAAGGTCGAAAGGCAAGGGGGTCCGGAATTTGCTGTGCGTTGTTGATCCGGGCGCGCAAATTGTTGCTGCTCGAACTTGCTCGTGACTTAACCTGGGCGCATTATCGTCCTAAACTTTGGACAAGTGGGTTTTTACCCTTTTTATGCATTCTAATCTCCCCATACAAGAAATATCTCTAACATTTCCATTCCATGGGGATAGAGTCGCCCCTGCGGATGCTCTAAGAACTCTTTTGCGCACTAAGTGCCTTTGTTGTCACAAGTGGAGTCATTTATTAGTCCCAAAACAAAACAAAACAAAACACATTTACAAAACAATGAAACGAGTCAATTACTCTACCACATGTTACCTTTAAGAAATTCCCATTAATTGGGCCAATCGAAACTTCATCGGCTTCTCTAGATCCTACAACCTATAAGTGTTGTTGGAAAATGATTCAATGATCTTGAAAGGCCCTAACCAGAGGGCATCAAATTTATCGTGTTTTCCCTTGTCTTGTTTGGGTGCATCCCGTTTGAGTACTAAATATCCCAGCTGGAAATGCTCTTTACTTACCTTTCTGTCGAAGTCCTTCTTGATATTCTGTTGATGACTATGAGCTTTGTTCATTACCTGTTCTCTAGCCTACTGGACTTCCACCATTTGATGAATTTCCGAGCATAAGATTAGGTTCCCCTCATAGTCATGGAGAAGGTTTGCTGTGCAAGGCAGCCGAGGGAACCGTCTCAATCCCATAAACAAGCCGGAAGGGTGAGAGACCTGGATTTCTTCGTCACCTCTATTTACTCTGCTAAAGTGCAATTTGAGCATTGAGTCTGTGCCCCTTTATTATCCCTCCAATAGCTTCTTTGTTAAGCTTGATTAGATCTCTTTATTAGAGGACTCGCTAGTCCGCTTCCCTCGAGGATGGGGGTAGGGAGGAGGAATCGTTGAAATCCAAACCTGTTCACAAACAATAGAGGTTCTAATCGAATGGGGAGGCATTGTCGCGACAATTTTTCCAAGTAACGTAAACCTAGTGCAATGATATCCCTCTAGGAAGTCGATGATGACTTTGTGAGAATTGCTTCAGGGACAGCCTTTCTATCCATTTAGTGAAGAAGTCTATATGTCGCCAAAATCCATCGATGTCGGCCACTCGAGGGGGGATGAATTTATCTGATAAAGTCCAATCCCCACTACTAAAAAGGGTACCGAGACCACCATTGTGTTTCAATGGCGTGGATTTGAGCCGCCGCTCGATAATTTCTGCACTTGATGTAAGCTCTAATTCCTGCATATCGTGGAAATATATGGGCTGTTAGTACCCAAAATTTCTGAGGATTCGGAGCGTTGGTCTTCCAAAAATAATGGCCTCTCGCAGACCACTGGAAGTCACATAACCCTTCGGCCTCACCGCGTCCAAACAAAATAGTAATATCCCCTGGGGGTCTCTCCAATACAAATCTTGGCCAATAATACAGTACTTGAACAGCTTTGAGCTTCAAGTCTCGTCTTGCCTCTTTCAATCTCATCAGGGGGTCTCAATTCTTGTAGGAAATACAAGATATCTTTGTACTGTGGCATGATGATAGTGGCACAAAGGTTTTGGGAACCCCCGGATGATTTAGCTTGCTCATCGGGATAAAATTGATTTCAAGGCCTATAATTGGATTTGGCCAGAGCTTGGCTAAACCCTCACTCTGATCACTTTGGTGGGTTTAATTTCAGTCAAATTCTAGGATCCCGGCGATCCATTTACTTCTTCCATCTATGTCGTTGTATAAGAATTTCCTTCACAGAGGTTGAAGGGACATGCAATGATCTTTGAGTGTAAAACATAGACCCTAAAATCTTTGACAGATTTCACCAAGGCATAAGCCAGCTTCTCCATGATTTCTCGTGATTCGAGCTCTTCATCTCAACGCTTCTAAAGAAGGCAATAGGGTCGCTTCTTTGCCCTTGGTCATTTTTCAAATGTAACCGCCATCGTGGTCAAAGGAAGCAAAAGAAAATACCATAAAATCTTTAGAATAATCTAGACTGACGTTATCGAGCCTCTGCCATCAGATTTCTTTATTTGATCAAAAGACTTCCTAGGTTCGCCATCCATTTTATTTCATGGCCCTTCCCGGTATTATCGTGATATTTCACTAGCTCGGGAAAATTTGAGACAAACCTCCTCGTAAATTTAATCTTCCCTAAAATGTTTGACTTTCTTTTAGATTCCTGGGAAGCGCTGTGGCTTGATTGCTTCACCTGGCCAGATCAATTTCACTCCTTTGTCGGTGACTATATGGCCTAACAGCCTTCCCTTCTCGTGATAACAAATAATGATTTCTCAGATTCAGGAGCACAAACCTCAAGCAAGACTTTCGTGAAAACCCTTCAAGTGGGAGTAGGCTCAATATCGGGCCTTGAGAAGACCTATGTCATTCAAGTAAATTACCACAAACT
Source organism: Picea sitchensis (assembly GCA_010110895.2). Taxonomy (NCBI): domain Eukaryota; kingdom Viridiplantae; phylum Streptophyta; class Pinopsida; order Pinales; family Pinaceae; genus Picea; species Picea sitchensis. Next base: position 23,748 of record SNQJ01S0061536.1, on the reverse strand, counting down.
TATTCTTCGGCTTTAGCGCTAAGTGTCCATGGCTCGCTGAATAAGTTGCCTCGCGATTCATTAACCAAAGGCATCTTGCGCATGAATGTGCCCCAAGGAGTTGTGGAAGGTTGTCTTTTCCAGATTTAGGCATGATCGAGTATCTTATTATAGCTTTAAAGCCATCAATCATAGATATCCTTGATGCACCAGTTACCCTTTGTAGTATGTGTTCCATTTTGGGCAGGGGGTAATTGTCCTCCTCGAACTCCTGTTCAGATTCCCGAAATCGACACTGTAGTCCGATTTTTTCTTAATGGGACCAAATTGGCTACCCAAATAGAGTATCTCAAGGGGACTATAATTTAAGGCCCAATAGCTTTTTACCTCCATGACAAAAATCAACAGAGAATGCATTCGCTCTAGCTCTCGCTTGAAAGGTCTAGCCTCCTCTTTCTGTGGACTCAGGCTCTATGACCGATGGTCGTGATGTCTTGAGGTCTTCGTAGGTCCAATGTAAACACGCTGCCAACAAACTCCCTCAACAACTTAGTATATCCTCGCCCCTTCCCTCGGCCGCTCTTTGACAAATTTTGACTAACTTGGGCTCCTCCGGTGTGCTAATGTTGTATCTGGTCAGACAAGATTAATACCAAAATTCTAATTTTTATCAGCTACATCATTCCCACCAACAATTCTATTTGGATCACTTTGTATATGATTTCAGGCTGAATAACTGTGTCAACAACCCCATCCAACAACTCCCTGGTGTGTCGCCCTTGTCGTGGTCCCTTTACCTATATGCGTAGAAGTCATTAATGATGGACCTGGAGGGGAATTTCTCTCTCAATCTCCTGGATTATCTTCAAATACCTCCAATGTTTGATACACCGTACAGGGTTCAGACTACTTCCACCTCCTGGGATTCATCTGGGCAAAGTGTGAGCTTCGAACAAACTAGGTGAGAAGGCTTGAAAGTCATTGAGCATTTTATTCTGGAAATGAAAGAGATATTGAAAGCTGTGAAGAAACTATCGATTAGATCCCATACCTCGCTCCTGTAATTTTGAGGCGAGGGTGCCCTCGGTCTCCGATAGGACATTTTGACCATTTAACAATTAATCAGATCCTCAACACAGCTCATCTCCCCGATTCCCATCTCTTTGGTACCTCCTTAATCCTAGAACCGTGAGCCTCATATTCTTCCACACATTGTTGGTGACTTCAAATTCCAAATTTTCAGGGCTGACAAAGGATATGGTTTCTAAAAGGGAGATTTGAATACCAATTCTATGACTGCATTATTACATCGAAGAGGCTCCATCAAAGAACATCCTCCAAATAGAGGTGGTTGGAGGGGGCATTCCCTGATCAAGGCTGAGCTGCTCTCTGATCTGCAGGAGGGTTTCAGGTCCATTAGTGAGCTGTAATAAGCTAGATCCCAAGTCAGTATCTAGGGAATAGATGGGATGATTAGTGGGTTTGCTTCATCACTGACAAAATAGGCTAGCTGGGCTTCTCTCTCAATTCTTCTATGTTCTCCCCCAAACATCGGAATGGTGGCATAGGTGAGATCCATCCTGTAATGTCCCTCCAAGTCTCTTAATCCAAGACCTAGCATGCCAAACTTGGGTTCATCAGTTACCACTATATCCATGACCATAATTTTCATGGGCAACTGAAACAAGGAAACCACCGTGTCCCACACCTGCATTGTAACCCTCCGAGTCAAAATATTAGAGGTCATGATAGGCTCTTGTGACTTCTAATCCTAACTCCTCCATGACTATTAGGCATGAGGTTGTGGGAGTCCCCCTAATCCATTAGGGAAATTAAGTGCAACACTTTGTCATGTATGTCAAGGAGGTGTAGAAGGAAGGGGATGAATCGTCATTTCTCTACCATGGGACCCAGGGACCACCGTGACAGCCTTCATCTTGAGGTTTATGCACTGTGGAGGCCGAGGCTCGTGATTCTCAGCCAGGCTCCGAGAAGCTGCCTTGAATTCCCCATGCTTGATTAATTCGGTGAGGGGCACAGGGATTCCGATCTTTTGTATTTCATGCTCAAAATTAAAGGAAGATGTGATCTTGGGAATTTCTCTAACTTCGAGCATGATTTGAAATGATAGGGAGAGAGAGGATGGGCCTTCTTACCTCTCAAGGGTGGTCTCACACTTCACAAGTAGGCTCTCGCCTAGCTGGATGACCAACATCAAACTCATCAGCCTTGTCGACCTTCACAGCCCGCTTCGCCACCACCTTTTATCTCGCTTTCTCAATTCGTTCAACCGACCATCCATGAGAGACTCTTCTATATGCTAATTTGGTCGGAGGAGTGTATGACCCTACACTTTGAATTTAGGGCTCGTGCTCGCTTCTATTTCCCCTTTTTCATCTTCGGCCACAAAATTGTTGTGGAAGGGTTTCTGAACTCTTTGGTCATCTCTGCCTCTTTCCTTCTCTTTGTGCATAGTTGGAGGAGCAAAATTGTTTGGTCTTCTAAAACCTCCTTTATTTTCACACTGAGGCTCCTTATACATCCGCCTTTCCACCTTCAATCTCCACATCTTCTTTAAGAGTTCATTACTTCATGCCACTTGAGGGTGGGACGCATGACTGCCAGTAGATGTCGGGTCGAGTCGAGGCTTCGATTTTCCCTTCCTTATAAATCATATATTCTTTGCTCCTCAACAATACCTTTCGTTAACATATTAGATTCCACCTCTATAGATGCATCTAGCATCTGAGCTAAAGAGGTGGCACTCCTTTCTCTTAATACGAGACAAAAATCAAGGTCAAATGCACTAGCATATGAAACTTGAGCAGAGGTTTCGGGTTTTATCTCTCAGAATCTTGTTATACATCTTATCAAATCTTTTTGAGAAGTCTGAAATAGATTCACCATTTTCTCTTTTTATATTTCCAAATTCAGTCATATAATATATGTAATCTCTTCTATCCCCCCACTGCCTCAAAAACATTATCCAGCCTCAATCCCAACTACTATGGATTCCGGGCCACCGAATCCACTTTCTAACCTTCACCATCCAAGCTCCTCGACAAAGACTCCTATCCGTACATCTCTATTTCAATATTGAGGTTGTCGCGATAGGGGTCAGTAGTTGTGCCGTGTTCTTCATTAGGTTGACATCCCCCCACCACCTAACTTGGGCATATATTTCAAATAGCCTGCTAGGAGAGGGTTCAATGAGGAAGGATCAAAGGAGCATATCTATCAGCGACTATAGCATCCATTCTTTCTGTGGGGGATTAGCACCAGACATAGGGACGTTGGAGCGAGAGAACCTGAGGAGAAGGGAGTGTGAACATGTGAGGAGGGAAAAGAGGTCCTCGTGGGAGATGACGTGGAAAACAGAGAGAAGTCCAAGGGAATTGGGTGTACAGGTGTTTCTCTCCGCGCAATAGTGGTAATCAAAGGAGGAGTAGTGAAACCTCCTATGGGAGTGATATGACTTCCCCTCCCTGGATACTAGACCAAGGGGAAACTCCCAGCGGTGAACACTCCCAAAGCCTGTAAAATCCGGAAACCCTGTAATTTGGCTAGGGACTACTAGGAAACCGGGAGAATCGGAAATGGGTTATCACGTAAAGGGAGGGCGACACCTTCTTCATCAACAAACTTCTTTGGTGCTCTCCTTCCTTCTCAAGACGTGATTCCAAGTCTTCCTCGGGTGTGGCTAAAGGAAAATGTGGATTAGACCTCGTGGTGTTCAATTCCTCTCAAGCCATTGATAGAATGTGTTCTCCCACCGGAGTCGCTACAAAGGGAGTCATGATGCAAAGTAGCAATTTTCAAGTTCCTCGACCGATGCACCTTCGAATCAGCCTAATCGCTATCGCTTTTACCTGTGGAAAATCTTCAACTGGCCCCCGCAATGGCACCGTAAATGTTGGTTACTGAAAGTCACTCCTAGATTAAGTTAGCGAGTGTATTCAAGCCCACGGCTTTTATGTCACGATTGGTTTAAAGGGTGATCAAATGAGGAAAACTCAGAACAAGATGGTATCAACTCATAAACCAGACCAGGCATGCATGCATGAGTGAGGTCTTGATAAACCCAAAACAGTTGAGTCGTAATAAAGGGTGAGTAGGTAAGACTTGTGCAAGAAGGGTGTAAAGATCTATCACAAACATCCGGGTTGCAACAGACTAAGAGGAATGTATTCGAACACAAAATCCTTTTTACATTCAAACACAAAACACCATAGAATACAAGGATGTCAGAACAAATCCTTTTCAAGAATAAGATTGTTAAGTCCACATGAATCCTTCAACTGTGACCCCAGCATAAGATGAAAACAAAGATGGAAAAGAAAGGAAATTGTTTGTTATAAACCAAGAAGTTCAAACACGAGGGCATAACTGAAAACCGTAGGTATCGCTTAAAGATTTACACGGAGCTAGCTCTACCATCGATAGATACAAATGGAAAAAATGCCTACATACCTCGTAATAAACAACAACAATGGAATCCAAGAAAAGCATTGAAAGCATTAAGGCCCCATGGTTTCCTATCAAATAACATCCTAAAGATCATGCAACTAATGTCGACGTTAATCTTAATTGTTTGATCTAACGGAATCGACGTAGTAAGTTCTTTAATTAATTGTAGGACGTCCCCATAATGGAGGAGACGATGTCTAACCACCACCAACCGCCTTAATAACTTCTTCCTTGGGACTGAGGACGACAACCAACTCAAAGACTTCTGATATGGACGACTTCTCGCTACCACCGGAATAACTCATCAGTTGAGGGATTGTGTACGAGAGGCAGCGCGGAGGGTGAGGTGCATGACAGGAACAGAGACACCGGGCTATAAGGGCATATGGGAGACATGACGAGATGAGGGGAAGATGATGGAGAACATGATGGAGAAAAGGGGGAAGAAGATGGAAGGATTCACTGAAAGTGAGAGGTCGATGGGGAAAAGAGTGATATGCGCGGTGTGGTGACCGGACAACTGACGAGATGGGCCACCAAGGTAGAAGGGAAGCAACAGATGACACACCTACGTTAGTGAGGAAAAAGAAGGTGTGGACAAGGGGAGAATGGGCCCACCTGTGGTTAAAAGACAGGGCAACCGAGGAAGGACGTATCGCCTTGGCATCGTGGGATCCGAGCACCAAAATTTCAGCCAGGAAGCTTATTCGAGCCTCTCGACCTCCGCTTTGGGGTTGTAGAATGCTGGGGGTCCTAATGATCTTCATTTCCTGCTGGGATCCAGCGCATTCATCCGACCGTTTGAGAGGTGCACTGCATTCCCACTCTCACTTAAAGCCTGGAAGGCAAGGGGGTCTGACTACTGTATGCCGGGACCAAGACAACTGGGACTGCCCGGCCTTGCTTGTCGCCACCATCAAGCATTGTAGCCCAAACTTTGGACAAGTGGGGTTTTACCCATTCCTTCGCATTCCAATTTCATTTGGGTGGCACAATTGTTGTAGTTAAATAAGCTCTGGAAGGTGTTATAACTCTATATTTCTCTTTATATCCGTGCTCTATATTCTTCTTGTAACTAATAAGTAAAAATAACCCATGTTTGGAAAGCATGACTTCTTTTATACCCTATTTTCCAATTCTTCACTAATCTTCGTTCCTTCCCTCATGTGTCCTACGCCCATAGTGTGACAGGTTATTACNCCCCCCCTATACAAGAAATATCGCTAACACCTGGGTTTCCTCAATCTATGGTTCGGTTGCAATAGCTATGGTGCGACTCTTTCTTGCTACTGTTGTTGTTTCTCCTGCGGCTTTGGGTGGCACAATTGTTGTAGTTAAATAAGCTCTGGAAGGTGTTATAACTCTATATTTCTCTTTATATCCGTTCTCTATATTCTTCTTGTAACTAATAAGTAAAAATAACCCATGTTTGGAAAGCATGACTTCTTTTATACCCTATTTTCCAATTCTTCACTAATCTTCGTTCCTTCCCTCATGTGTCCTACGCCCATAGTGTGACAGGTTATTACGTTAATGGTGTTTTATTGCTAAATCCACTAGTATATTTTTTTCATGTTCTACCACTCAGTCATGTGTATCGACGACGTTTTCCTTTTACTCCCTGCCTTTATGATGACTTTATGACTGGGCCTTTATGGGGGCTTTATGTGTTGTTATAGCTATTTTTTTTATTATTTGTCCTTTTTCATACATGATAGCTATCTCGTCGTGTGGGATGGTGAAATTAATACTTCATACTTGAACATTTTTTCATTGGGTTTCCTTGGTTGGTGCAGTTCCCCCTACCTTCACAATTTCCATTGTCATTATTTATGCGTGCGTTTTCATTTTTTTTTCTTTCTTTTTTATTACATTAAAGAAAATCCTAGAGCAATGGAAGAAGATGCTCTCAATAATATCAACACCATGATCGGTGATGTAATTAAAGAATTAAATTGGGAGCTTCTAAAACCATATGACAATGTTCCCATTTGTTGCAAGAAACCTATTTTTGACATCAATGGACTTTTCCATCATGGGTACAAATACCGAGATGGATACAATATTTCCAACATTGAAATAAATATTTTTGTGATAAGAAACCTCCTTCAACCCGTTCCTTTCTAGACACATCTTAAATCTACAAGAACTTGGTACTCTATTTAAGTGTGTTAGTTTCATGGTGTTCTTGGAATAGTTCAATGAGGATATTCATTATGAATATTTTTCTCTTTTTATTTTGTCTTTTAAATATTCAAAATATGAGAAAATACTTTGTTTCAACCAAATTAATATTTATAGAAAATGTGTAACATTTCAACTTCATTTTATTAATAATATAATTGTCATTCAAATTATTATCTTCAATTTTAATAAACATAAAAGATTAAATATTGTTATAAAAATATAAAATTAAATATCATTATGCCAGGTCTCACAATGTCAATACAAATTGTTCTAAATGTGTGTAAATAATACTCATATAAAAAACAAAAACATATATTTTGACAACAATTTAAATTTATTTTTTAAATATTTAATTATAGTTTTCTATTGCTACCAAAATGCATTTACTTTCGATCAATAAATTGAAGCCAAGAGTACATAGAAATGTACATAGAAATATATTTTGATGATTTTCTTTTCATTATTTTGTGTTAGTTTACCAACCACAAAAACTCTATTTTGGAGAGCTAGCATCATTTTTTTATTAGGATGAATTATTAAAATTACATACACAACTTATTATAATATGATGTAATAAAATGAAATTGAATCATAAAAAATCCATGTTCTTGTAATAGTGGTATGTTACTTTTTCTCTAAAATATAATGCATATGTTTGTATTGAGAAATCATTTAGTATATAAATAATGGATTTTTTCAAACAAATTTGTATAAATTTGTGCTACTATTTTTTCATGGATATATATATATATATATATAATAATAATAATTTTTATTACCTTTTAAGAATTGAAAGAGTACAAAAATAATGTCCTTGAGATTGGGCCACCAATAGAGGAAACAAACCCAAGCCCAAGACTATTGGCACTCGTGTGTGGGTAGGTTCAAGACCCTAGGTTTAATTTAATTAGTCCAAAAAAACCCTACAGATACCGACCCTTCTGGGATCACCTACAAGCAGGCGAAGTCTCACCTGAGGTATCTTTATGGGGACTAAAGGAACCAATATTTTTCCACAGTGAAAGAAAGAATGGAGGCACGCTCTGTCTTACCTATAAGATCCTTTCACTCCCTAGATCCTAGCTAAACATGACTTCGTTGCTTAATTCTATATGCATATCAATCCATATTCACATCACTTAGTGGTTAAACATACAATTAAAGCGATTGTTCATTAATATATTAACAATATCAACAAAGATAAACATTCCTCCATAGTAAAAGAAAGAGTTAACACAATATAGACATGAATAATCATTCGACAACACAATTAGACACAAATTTACCATTGTTAACCCCCTCCTCGAATATGTCCACAAAATGTTTGATTCTTTATTATATTTATGGAATTCATCTTGTGCTCTGCGTTACAATGGATTTTCAATATGCAATAATCTTCTTACATTGGTAGCTTCTTTACACACACAATGTCCTACAACAACAAAAACGAGAAAGAATCCTCTCTTGAAATTCACAGATATTTTATATATTTATCCCTTTTTCTCAAGTTTGTTTTCCAACTCATAATGAGTTGGATACCATTCATGATCGGCTGACAACAAATCATTATGAGTTGGATACAACTCATGCTTGACTGGTTTTCCTAGATTTTGCGCTAGTTGTTCCTTCCTATCTCCCATCTTCTTCTCTTTCTTCTCTCTTCTTTCTTGATCCTCTTGATCATCTTGATCCCGTGCTTTCTCTCTGTACCTCATCTTTTCTCATTGTTCTCTATCTAGCATTGTTTTCCAAAAAGGCCCCAAACACTCACATGTGGCTTGTCCTGAACCACTTAGGCCTATTGTGTCATGTTCCACCATGCCTCAATCAATTTCTGGAGATTGTCCTTTGTTGTTTGTATTACTGCTGTGATTTTTGCTTCCTTGTTGATAATATCCTCCATCATTTGTTTGATTTATATAGTAATATTGGCTTCGGTGTTTTTTGTTGATAATGTTGTGGTGCTTTGTGTAGTGGCTAACTCTTCTAGCACCCTGATATTTTTGTATTGCAGTGGTTGCAACTTTTGTATGTCCTTCTTTTGTTCTTCCTTCATTTTCTCCACTGCATTGTACAGTTTCTTGTTAGCCAATATCATTGACATTCATTATACCGGGTCCAACATGTTCATGCGTTCAGTGGCCTGCTTCATTTCCTCCTATTTACTCCTTATTCTATCCTCCAATGATTTTAGTTCTGGATGGGTGGTAAGCTCTGTCTAAATGTGTGTGCTTGTGTCACACATCTTTATGCATTCATGTTCCAATATTTTGATCTTTTCTACTGTTTTCTGCGTAGTCCTTTCCCTTTGTGATTTTTATTCTGATTGCATCCATGGTGATGTGCACACTTTCAACTCTGTGATATTCATGTGAAGACCTTTGATATTATAAGTAATCCTTACTACTTTTTCCTCTACTATGGCCTCGACCACCATTGGTACTTCTGGGACCTCCTTGTATAATTTTTGGATGACTGTGTGGGATTCTTGCGCTATCTGTTCGGCTTCTTCCTTCTCATTCAAGTCTTTGGTGGCCTTTACATCATCCTCAAATTTATCGTTTAAGGATTTCTCAGGATTTCCTTTAGCTTCACTTCTTTTTGTCCTAGATTTCCCTTCCCGTCCCTCTGCTTCACTCTTCTACTTTTCTGTGAGCTCCACCTATTTTTCTACTTCACATTTTTACTGTAGCACAATGGTATATTGCTTCTATAGTTCCACCCTCTAGGTGACTACTTTCTCCAATTCACTGGTGGTGGTATCTACCTGAAGACATAGTTCCTATGTGATCCCTGTTTGCAATCCCTATAATAATTCCATCAGCATCTCAAAGATGATGAGGTCCACATGACTTAGTCCTTACAGCTTCTCCTATACTTTGAGGTTTGGTAACCTGACTATTTGTACTGGGATATTGAGTTCTCTATGTTCTTCTCTTAGTTGTGTTGATACCCAATTGTGTGCTTCCTTCTCTATGACTTCTTGGGTTGTCCCTACTCTTGGTGATGGTGCCAATCAAACTGTCTCTAACAATTGTTGTAGCTGTAAGCATTGGTCCTGCACCTTCGTATACAATGCTTCTTATTTATTTGTTGTCTCTTCGAGGACTTGTTATAGAAAATAACTTAGTTGTTATCCAATTATGTCCATGTCATCATATTTTAGTGCGTAGATGAATTGTGTTTTTTGAKCCTTTTCCTTCTTCAACGCAAATTACCATGTGCTCTAATCCTGTCGTTTCCTTCTTGTTTGAGGTAAGGGTTGTGGAGGTTGATCTATTGGCCTTGTTTATAGTTCATCCTCTCTACCATATCCTTGATTGATGTCCTCTGCACCATTACCTGGAGGGTTCATTTCTACATCTATGTGTTGTGAGACTTTAGTGTTCCCCCTCTGCACGATCACATCCCCTTCTACTGGTAGGTTCTAGTCTGGTTCCCAATCCAGCATGACCAACTGGATGTCGTCTTCGGTTATCTTGTATTTTGTTTGGACCCACTCCTCTCTTGGATCCTTCCTGGATTTGATGTACATATAATTCATATCTGCATGAAATTCCATGACTGGGCCATATGCCTCCACCATATTTTGTGAAACACACAATGCATTCTATATACTCTATCAAATTCTTCCTCCTTTTTGGTGAGAACCATAAATTTTGGTATTTGGCTGCTACGCACAACTTCTCCCTCATCCCTAAGAACTGTGCATCCTCCATCTCTTCCCATGCTATGAAGGAAATCAAGATCAGGAGCCAAGGGTAGTGAAACTCCATCCCCTTATGTTTGGCTTCAATGGAGTCTAGTAGGAACTAGTTTAGGAAGAAAGGGGACTAGCTCATTATAGTGCCTTCTACACATTACTCTGCGATGACTATTACCCATGCTAGGACTTGTTCCTTCCTACGTTTCCACAAAAATTTGCATGCTATCATTTGTGTGGCTATTCAAATTGTGGGGTTTTCATATAGTTGGCACATACATGTTGTGCACCCCTCTAACCATGTGAAACTTCACTCACATAGCTTCTGATTGTGCTCTTTCTATTTTCTTATCTACAAATAACATGGAAGGGTCTTTCACCAGGGTGGGAAGTCTAGTGATTCATCCTATCAAGTTAGTATCAATCAAAATTGGGCTATCCAGCCACATGGACCCCCCATGTATGAAACATAGTAGGATTTTGACGTAGGCATTGACTTCATTATTGTGGATGAAGTGTGGCATGTCGAACAAGTTAAGGAGGTCCACTCACTCCAATCCTCTAGCCCATACCTTGACTAATGGTATTCTTTGTTGTATAAGTGGATCTATTTTGAGCTCCATGTATTTGTGAGGTGCAAGTTCAGGGAACTTCACCAAATCGGTAAATGCATGGTTGGCATATTTAAGCTAAGGCACGCTCCCCAACATGTATTCATTGATGATGAATGCCTCTGGAATGTTTGGGGTCACCATCGTATAATCAAGAGTCTTATGCAGTGTGACTGGTGGGGATTCATCCTTTCTCAACGATATGTAGTCACGAGGAAACCTCGGCTTCGATGAGGATGTACCTGGGGTTTCCTCAATCTCTGGTTCGGTTGCAACAACTATGGTGTGACTCTTTCTTGGGACCATTGTTGCTTCTCCTACAAATTTGGGTGGCACCATTGTTGTAGTTAACTCGGATCTGGAAGGTGTTATAACTCTGTATTTCTCTATAACTTCGTGCTCTCTATTCTTCTTGTAACTGATAAGTAACAATAACCCATGTTTGGCAAGCCTAACTTCTTTTATACCCTGTTTTCCAATTCTACACTAATATTCGTGCCTTCCCTCTTATCTCCTACTCCCGTAGTGTGAGAGGTTCTTGCGTTAATGGTGTTTTATTGCTAAATCCACTAGTAGATTTTTGTCATGTACTACCACTCAGTCATGTGTATTGACGATGTTTTTATTCTACTACTTGTCTTTATGGTGGATTTATGTTTGGGCCTTATGGTGGCTTTATGCGTTGATATAGCTATTTTTTTTATGATTTGTCCTTTTTCGTATGTGATATTTGTCTCACCATGTGGGATGGTGAATTTTTTTTTTTTTGTAAGTAAGAAAAATATATTAAGTACCTTTCAGAAGCAGAGTATCAGAGAAAAATACAAGATGTTCATACTGAGGGTGCAGGACTAGCCCAACAGAGGGGAAACCAGTCCAGCTATCCCAGGAGACCCCAAACTTAACTGTACTACTGTTTACCGATTTAAACATAAAATTTTACACCTAATACTTCCTCATATGCTAAAAGAAAAAGTTGACAGATAGACTACTGACTAGCTAGACACCTGGAGAGAAGTCGGGCCACTTGACCTGGAGGTCCCCTGGCCAGGGATCCTCTTCTATGTACGTGGGCTGATCTACCCAGTTCTGTTCACGTTCCACGTCGCCCACAGTGCCATCAACTTTTTACTCTCACCCTGCATCTGTTGCTGCATCCGTCGCTACACCTTTTGCTGCACCTGTCGCCGCGTCCGGATCCTCCATTGGAACAGCCTCAGTCAGGCTAGAGGTGAGAGAGTCCTGCAGAGAAGTGAGGGTCTGAAGGAAGAGGTCCACCTTGACGTCAGTTTCTTGGAGGCGATAATTGAGGTCCTCCATGCCCTGTCGTATACCAAAGACCAAGTTGTAGAGGGCTGCCAAGCTGTCCCAAATCTGCGCGGTGGTAAAGGAGTCACGGGGTAGAGGCCCAGCCCCCCGAGAGGCCTGTTGAGGATCGAACGCAGGGACAGAAGGATTCTCTGGAGGGCTGTGAAGGTGTCGCTGGGGAGAGCCGAGCATCCTAGGCACCATCGCCCCGCAGTTGAAATGACCATTCATCAATTCATGAGAAGCAACTAATAGATGCCCAGACTAGATACGGGGGGAAGAGCTGATGGAGGGTGAGTCTGAGGGGGAGACTGAGGGTCTCCTAGGCTTCCAGGGCGAGCCCCGCCTCGACCTTCCCCGTGGGAGAGTCATGGTCCAAGAAGTACTACGAGTGGAGGCGGTCCTGAGCACACAGCGGAGACGAATGGTCAAGGAATAGATACGGATGAGCTTAGTCCAAGACGTTCTAACAGGGTCACGCCAATGCCACTGCAAAGCGAGCTCTGCGGGAGGCCGACTATAACGAATAACCAACATTTCAATCCAAACCATGCCAATATGATGAGATGGAGGGGAGCCTGTGTTAATGTCTGCATTAATGCCCCTTCTCATCGAATTTAAGTTTTAATTAAACGTCCGGGGGGGTGGCACGAGCCCTTCACGTGCCCCCGTGTCCTGGTGACCACTGCCCGTTTCCACAAGTTGCCGTGTAGAACGCACTATCACCCCATACGGGGGGACGTCCACCATTCTGGATTTATGGATACACTGCTGGAGGATAGGGTGACCCTGATCTTGATTTGCATTGCACCGGAGGTCTGATTCCTCCCAAGTGGTGCCCAAGTTGGCCAATTCATCCGCCACTTGGTTTTCCTTTCTTCTGACGTGTGCGGGAATGAGGACTCGATTAGGGTGCATTAGACCTGCAATGATCTAGAGGTCATGAGACAGTCTCCAGCTGGGTGAAATGATGTCCGGATTCGCTGCATTTACTAGTTTGCACAACAAGATGATGATGAGTTGAGAGTCCCCTTCGACAAGTATCTTGGCAAAATTGTATTTAATGGCCAACTGCAATCCTTTTATCAGACCCCAGAGTTCTGCTGCATTGTTTGTAGTGTGTCCAAGGGAGCCTTCTCCTATGGCAAGGATGTGCCCAAGGTGGTCACGGAAGACCACTCCATATCCAGCAGCTCCAGGATTGCCCTTAGAGGCTTCGTCAAAGTTGAGCTTGACAAAATCCTCCTGGGGAGGGGACCAAATGGAGGGGTTGGTTGGGTGGGGGGAGGGAGGTGGGGGTGGGGGAGCTAGAGGAGGGTGAAGAAGTGTCCAGTACTAGAGGATTGGGAGTTCAGTGGAGGGGTAGGCTAAGTCTGCGCTGGACCAATTCCTAAGATGCAAAGTTTCCAGTATGCTACGTCGGCATTGATGCCAGCATTGCTGCCATGGGAGGGAGAGGTTCCTAAAGAGTCTTCGATTCCTTTCTTTCCAGGTTTCCCAAAGGATAAAGCCTGGAAGGAGTTGCCAGATGTGATTGAGGAAGGGTGAGTGGAAGGCCATATCTCTCCAGTTCAAAATTGTTTCGAGGATGCTATCCCTGAGGCGGTCTGAGGTGTGCATAATGATTACTGCTTCGTCCCAGATTTGGGTTGTGTAAGGGCAGGTGGTAAGGAGGTGATTCATGATTTCTTCTGCCTCTCCACAGAGTATATAGATAGAAGGTCCTGCAAAGCCTCTTTTCAGGAGGTTGTCCAAGGTGAGGATGCTTGAGTGTGAGACCAACCAGAGGAAGAGAGTTATTTTCGACCAATGTTTGAGATTCCAGACCTTTTGCCATACTTTCGAAACTGGGAGGGGGTCCAAGTGTGTTTTGATTTGGTAGGCTTCCCTAGTGCTGAAGGAGCCTTGTGTCCCATAACCCCAATGAAGAATATATTCCCCTTCAATCTTAAGAATCTTTCGCTTGGCTAACTCTTCTTGCAATGGTGCCAGATCGACATGCATCTCTAGATCCATGCGTTCCCTTTCCACATGCCAGCAGCGCCAGGTGGCCTCCGTGGGGTTGTTTTTCCAGTAGT
>SNQJ01S0061535.1:61851-87498 GCA_010110895.2 Picea sitchensis | reverse complement strand
ATTGCATATGGTTGAGGTATGTTCCATGGTTATCTCTTTATGTTATTTGCTGCATACACACATATAAACACATCTAAAAGGTAGATCAGCAAAGTGTTTGACGAAATACCTCACTCAAAAAAAGTTTTAAAAAGACACCAAAATAGTGATGATGCTTGCATAATGGCTTGGGATCATTACATGGTATGGAAAGTGAGAGATTCTTTTTCTGTTTTTGATATTTCATATATACCCAGGGATATGAATCAGCTTGCTGATTCTCTTGCTATTTCAGATAGCATGTTCATTCCTCCCATGCCCCCTAGGCTCAGTTATGAGATCCAAGTAAAACATCGACCATCCTTACCTGACAATATCAAATATTGGAAAGTTTTTGAGGATGATGATGAACTTAATATATTTCTCCAAGTGGTAGATGAATTTTTTGATATGCATGTTGACCAGCAGAATCTAAATGTAGAAGAATCCCAGAAGTCCAAGCTAAAGCAAAGATTGGGTCAACAAGATATTGTTTAGCTACCTAAAAATTATATACCCCAAGGTTTGGTACCCCTGGAAAAGATTTTTGACCAGAATGACGTCCCTTACAATCCAAACAAAAAGGAGAAAGACCCAGCTGTTCACAAATCTGTCTTCTGAATTGAAAGCCAGCCCAAACTCATAAATCTGTCTTTTGAATTGACTGCTGATTAGACGTCCAAATATTGCAGCGTTTTGAAGGAATTTTCTGATGTTTTTGCTTGGAAATATAGTGACCTCAAGACTTATGACCCTGATATCATTCAACATAAGATCCCTCTTGAAAAAGACACCATTCCTTTCAAACAAAAGCTCATACCTATCAGTCCTCTTCTTCTGCCTGTGATTGAAAGAGAAATTAAAAAGCTTCTCGATGCCAAGATCATTATTCCCCTGAGATACTCCAAATGGATTGCCAATCTAGTGATAGTAAGGAAGAAAAATGGTGAGGTCAGATTATGTGTAGATTTCAGAAACTTAAACATATGCTCTAAGAAATACAACTATCCCCTCCCTAAGATGGAACACTTGCTACAAAGGATTTTAGGGGCTAATGTCATGTCTTTCCTAGATGGTTTTTTCGGATACAATTAGATTTCTATCCACCCTGATGACCAGGAGAAGAATGCATTTACTACTCCTTGGGGTACCTTTATGTTCGCCAAGATTCCATTTGGGTTAATGAATGTCGGGGCCACATTCCAAAGGGCCATCGACATAGCCTTCGTGGGAGAAAAGGACAAGTTTGTCCTCATATATCTTGACGACATCACAGTATATTCCAACAGTCATGAGGAGCATCTAAAGCATTTGAAAAAAGTGTTCTTGAAATGCAGGCAGTTTGGAATCTCATTGAACCCCAAAAAGTCCCAGTTTGCTCTCAGGAAAGGTAAGCTCTTAGGTCACATTGTCTCAGTAGAAGGTGTAAAGATTGATCCAGCTCAGGTGGAGGCAATTCAAAAGCTATCTTTGCCAAGATCAAAAAGGATATTCAATTGCTGCTCGGTAAGATAAATTTTGTTAGAAGATTCGTGCCAAACTTTGCCGAATTAGTTAAACACATAACATGCATGCTGAAAAAGGGGTCTGAGATAAAATGGACAGACAATGCAAGAAACTCTTTTCAAGATATCAAGCAAGCGATCATGGAATCCCTGACTTTGATCGGCCCGGATTACAGTAAGATTTTCTATGTTTTTTCCTTTGCTTCTTATGACACACTGGCAACAGTTTTGTTGTAGAAAGACGATGACAATTTGGATCATCCCGTGGCTTTCTTCAGCAAAACACTCAGAGACACTGAACTAAGGTATGATCCTATCGAGAAACAATCCTATGCTCTCATAAAGTCTTTAAAAGCCTTCAGGATTTATATTCTTCACTCAAAGGTCATCACATATGTCCCTTCATCCTTTGTGAAAGATGTTTTGACTCAGCCTGGTATTGACAGAAAGAGAGCTAGATGGATTGCAAAGTTGATTGAATTTAATATCGAAGTAAAGCCCACCAAATTGGTAAAAGGCCAGGGCCTTGCTAAGCTCTTAACGGAGGAAAATCATGAGCTGTTGGACATTAATTTCATGGGAGAAAGTTCAGAAAATTTGCAGATGGAGTTGGCAGCGGATGAACATCATAGCAGTCAAAAAGTGGCAGAGCACTTGTCTTCTTGTGAATGGTATTCAGGTATTATACATTTTTTGCAAAAGATCAAAGTTCCCCCTGAACTTAGTGTGACTCAGGCTCGAGCCCTTAAGCTCAGAGCTATCAAATTCTGTATTTACAATAATCTATTATATTGGAAAGACCCTGTTGGTTTGCTTCTCAGATGTTTAAACAAAGAAGAGTCAATCGAAGTGACACATCAGTTTCATTCAAGCGTTTGTAGGGGTCATAATTTCTGGAAGACTACTGTCCATAAAATCCTAAGGGCTAGATACTATTGGCCTTTCCTCTTCTCAGATGTGTGTGCATTCGTCAAAGCTTGTGACAAATGTCAAAGATTTACGGGAAAACAACAGCTAAAATCTTTACCCCTGAGACCTATAGTGGTGAATGGCCCTTTTCAGCAGTGGGGTTTAGATTTTATAGGTGAGATAAATCCTTCATCTAGTGGTCAACATAAGTGGATTTTGGTAGCCACAGATTATTTCACAAAGTGGATAGAGGCGATTCCCACCCGGAATGCCACTCACCAGGTAGTCATGAAGTTTCTCTATGAAAATATTTTGAGCAGATTCGGTCATGGATGATTTTAGGGGATAAATTTCACTCATGGGCTAATTTTCCATGGTTTTTCCAAAAACGAGATTTGTTATTTTAAAAATGATTCTCCCAAATTCTATAAGATAACATTATTTTACCTTAAAAATCACCAAAATTTTATAAAACCTATATAAAACCTTAGAAAATTGAATATTTTTACAAAAATATCGCCAAACATTTATAGTTGGTAAATGAAGGATTAGTAAGATTCGCCAAGGTTTCTACATTTTAAATTAAATTTCCATCCTTAAAATCATCCATGGATTTGGTTGTCCTAAAAGGCTGGTAACAGATAATGCAACGACATTTAAAGCAGAGGCATTGGTAGACATGTGTAAATCAATGAGCATCCAGCTGGTACATTCGACCCCCTATTACCCTCAAGGTAATGGCTTGGCTGAATCATCCAATAAGAGCTTGATCAGAATCATCAGAAAACTATTAGTGGAAAACAAAAGGAATTGGGATTCCAAACTGAAATTTTCTCTGTGGGCAGACAGAGTAGCTATAAAAAAGTCCATAGGAACTTCCCCATTCAAATTGGTCTATGGGACTGATGCTATTTTTCCTGTTCAGTTAGTTTTGCCAGTGGCTAGGTTCTTTCAGGAAGAGCAAACCGAGCCAAATGACATGGTAAGAAGGATGCTTGATTTGGTGGAACTACAACAAGCTCGCGAACAATTAGTGGATAGATCAAAGGCTCATCAAAAGAAGATCAAAAATACTTTTGACAGAAAGGAAAAAGTGGACAATTTTTAGATTGGTGATTGGGTTCTAAAATGGGATGCTCTTAAATAGGATAAAGGCAAGCATAACAAGTTTGATTCTTTGTGGATAGGTCCTTTCATGATTACCCAAGTACAAAATAACAACACTTTCATGCTGCAGAATCTGGGAGGCGAAGAAATTTTCGGTGGCCCGGTAAACAGGCGATTTTTAAAACTCTATTTTGTCTAAGGCTGTGGAGCCTAGACATTGTAATGTTAGTCTTAGTTTTTATTTTTGAATGACTCCATGCCCAATGGAAACACTAGCAGATAGTTTAGTTTTTATTTTGTTTTTCAGGAAAGGCATTGATTCTATGGTTCTTGAAACCTCACAGGGAGGCATTCATCCCCAATAGGAGCTAGTGTTATCTCCTCAAATAAATTTGTGGAAATTTTCCTTTTTGAGGTGATAGGTTGCATCTAAATTTTATTCCTAAATTTTTGTAAGTAGGTTAGAGAGTCTGTATTTTGTAAATAAGTCGAAAACAAATTTTAGATTTGGTTTGGTCAAGCAAAAGTCAGAATATCAGGTTTCGATGGTTTAGGCGAGCCCGATAGGCGCTCATTAACCACCAAAATCTTTTGTTCCCGGTAGTTAAAAGGTCAAAGCAAGAGTGAGGTTAACTACCGAAAGCATTTTCACAGTAAAAATGGAAAGCCTGTGCTTTCGCATGAGCCAGTTTTCAACTTGGCGCAATGATGAAACGTAACTACCGAAAGCTCGTCAAGTGGAAGGTTTACGTGCTCTGATGGTTTCTATCCAAAAATCTCAAGCTCCTGCTGTCTTTTTGACCACAATTATCATTTCAAAATCTACACACGGTGGCATCACTAAAATTCATGCATGATGGTCATGAAGCCTCTCTCCATTTCAGTTGCAAGTATATAATCCATCATGATCCTGTTAAACCCTCATTAAATCCTCATACAGTATCATTTTGAATTCCACAAATTTTTGAGACAGTCGTGGGTTCACAGTTTCATAAATTGAACGTATTTCTAGAGATCCTAATCTTGTTTCCCCTGGTGATAATCAAAGCGCCACTAGAGTCCAGCGATCGCTCAAGAGTCAATTAAGCCAGTGTGACTTATCAGGCAAGTCCAAAACTTGTCTTGTTTCATATTTTTAAGATTACCACCGAAAATCTAAAATTTCGGCATGCTCTCAGTCAAATTGTCATTTGAAACTTGTCTAGCATTTGAGCTCGATTATCCAAATTTTGTGTCATCCTGTCCCACTGGTTCTTCCCTGAGATATACCCTCTGCGTTCCTAAATTATAGAACCTCTATCCCCCTGGACACTCCATTTCCCATAGTCGCAGGTGCAGAGAATATTGATCAATGTCGAAAGCAGGGCCAGTGTTGAGGTCTAAGGTAGATGGGGTTTGGTACTTGGAAGCGCACCCAGAGATAGCAGAATTTTTCAAACAGGCAGTGGTATTCACATACTGTGAAAAACTGACAAGTTTTCATCAACAAGTAGCTGAAGCTTTTGCAATTGCATATGATGGAAGATCTGCCAAGATAGGGAAATAAGAGTTTATCATAGATGAAGCTTCTATAGCAGAGTTTACAGGTCTTCCACGGACAAGGGACTGTTGGTTTAAATCCATGCTACCATCAAATGTAGAATTCAGATCATATTTGTTGCCCATTCACAAAGACTTGATTTGGAAGAAGGATATTCCAATGTCCTTTTTAGAGCCTCGGTGGTAGGCATTGTTAAAGGAAATTTTTGTTTACATTACTTGTGAGGGACGATATAACAGAGTAATGTTTTACCATTTTAAGCTTCTCAATCATTTCACAGGTAGAGAACCAATAAATCTACCTTTCTATTTTCACAAGACTCTTACTAAAATGGACAAACAAGTTAAAGCCAAACCTACTAAGGTTGCTGGCAAACTATATCACCAAGGGCTCATCACTCTTCTTGTCAAGGAAGCTCTGCAAAGAAAAAAGGTTGATTGGGGTTTCTTTCTTTTCTGGAACGAATTCCAAACAGAGAAACCACCAAAGGCCGAGACTAAGAAGACCAGTGGTAGAAAGACTGTTACTCCCAAAAGTAGTCATAGGAAAAGGAAAGGTATCTCACCACCAAGAGATCCTACAAAATCATCCTTTGGTAAGAAGAAAGGTATCAAAATAAAACTGCAGTTTGAAGGTGAACAATCTAAAGACCCTGCTATAGGAATCAACCCTTTAAACCTACCTTACAGCGATTCAGAACCAGAACAAGAATTGACTGAGACTCAGGATAATGTGCAGACTGAACAGGGTGTAGACCATTGTTCCAATTTACCTTCACCAATTCATACGGAGGCACACAGTCCATCAGTGGCAGAACCCTCTTCAAGTAAGCCTAAAAAAGATAGATCACGAAAAATCAACAAGCTCCTACAACAGTTCTACGAAATGGAAGTCCTAGAAAGGGTGATTAAAAAAGATAATGCAGACCTAACTGACAGAAATGCAGAGTTGTTCAAAACAAACCAAACCCTCAAGGAGAAGCATGACAGGATTAAAGACAGAAACAGGGTATTGATCAGGGAAAACATGAAGCTGTATAGACAGCTGAGGATTTTGAGGTTGAAGTTAAAGGAGTTTCAATCACCAGCTCATGAACAAACTGGATTAGAAACCCTGGCTAACTTAGCCATGACCATGGTAGACACACCAGAGCCTTCCACATAGCTAGCAGAAGTGTGTAGGTCTGCATGAACAAGGGTTGCCTCATCTAAGAAACCTTGAATATCAAAAAAGGGATCTAAGGTAAGCATTTTTGCAATTTTGAAGTTTTCTCAAAGCTGGATTTTCGGTGGTTTAGGCGAACAGGATGATTTTTCATTAACCACTGAAAATTAGGACTTTCGGTAGATAATTCACTCAGGAGCTTTCTCAGTTAACCACCGAAAGCCTGTCATGTCCAGAATGATTGAGTTTTTACACAGATCGAAGTTTTTTGAGCTAGAAAGGTTTGAAACCTCTTCTAATGAGCATTTGGTGAATTATCAAGATAAATCCAATAGTTATTTTTGATAGATTATGGGAAGAGGAGGTGTTTCAAAGGTTTTTGGCATCTTTGACAAAGACAGACAATCAGGACAGTTTCTCACATAAACAGATTCGAATTTATCTCTCTTGGAGAGTCATCATTCAGCCTTGGGAGGCTATCCTGCACTACACCAACACTCAACAAGAGAGGAGGACCAAAAAATCTGGGATTGACCTCACTTTTGGGGATCATCCCATATATTTTGCAAGTAGATTTTGATTTACTATTTTTAGCTTATTTGATCCATGTTTTTAAGATCTCAGAATTATTTTGTAAAGCTATAAAGCTAAGGTTAGAGGATGATCCAAGGGTTCGACTTTGGAGACTTTTTCATATTATGTAACTCAAAACTTCTCATTTTCATATGGAGTAATACAAGCTTCTTTTGCCATAATTTGTTCAGATTTCATCTTCTTGTCTATTCTGTACTTGCACCTGGATATTATATTCATGTTGTTATGCTTGTTTATGCCCGATAACTATCATCTTATCACTGCATTCATAAGTTTAACTCTGCAAGTATTCTTGAGATTATTGTAATTGGCCATTCATATATGTTTATATGTGATTCTGCTGATATAATAGTTATTTCTTCATCCATCCCTTTAATTGTAAACTCTCTGAACATTTGTGGTTGAAAGCCTTGTCCATATAGATGTGTTTATGCATGATTTGAGTGAGAAATTATCCAGTCCTCTGACTTGTTCCAAACCCACACTTTTTATTGAGAAAATAGTTACCAAAAGATTAAGTTACCAGGCATCTCTGACTTACAGCCTAGGAGAGTTTCCTGGAGTGATAACAACAGGTTCTCATAGCTTGGAGTGGTGAAGAAGCTTGCTTGTTTCCCCAAAACTTCAAAGTTCTAAAGACTCAATCCCTCCTTAGCTCATCTAAAGACTCCATTGCCCAAGGGTTCCAAGGCTACAATTTTCTCACCTCACTCTTTCTCAAAGAAATTTAAAATCGTTTGGGTTACTAGTTGCTTACCTTATCTTAGATACATTTCAGATTTCAAATCTTTCTTATCTAAGTAGTAAGTTGGTTTAAAGGATCAGATCTAGAGTTCTTGTTTCAATTCGTTATCTTAAACTAGATCTAGTTCAAGAAAAGTCAATTTTCTGCAAGCATTTTACTTCTAAATATAAAGTCTGAAAATTGATTTACTTTAAAAGATCTCTTAATTTCATATTTGGCAATCTAAGTGCTCTGAAATTTCTGTTTTATAACAGCCATAAAAGACCCTAAGGAAACTAGCTTTCTAGCTTGAGTTCCTTAGTTCCTTTCTTGCCGAAATTTGTAGAATTTAAGTTAGAATTTTTTGGATTTGACTCATAACCCAAGAAACTTCCAAAGTGTTTTTGGGAATCTTTATCATCTTTTGTTCGCTGTTTTATGCAGGTTGACGAACAGATAGAAGGAAACTCTATCCATTTTGGGCGGATTAGGAGCATCCGGGACCCCCAGAAGCACCATTTTACTTCATAATTCTTTGTAAATCATTGTAAAGGCTTGTGACCCCCCTAATGAATGGTCACAAGTCACTTCCATAAGCATTGTGTAACGATAATAATAAAATCAGTGAGGCTACAAGTTTCCGCTCTTCATTCCCCCTGGGGGAAGCGGTGTGTTCGGTGGTTGTGTCATTTTTTGCAAATTTTTAGCTTAGATTAATTGGTCCATTTTGCAAGTAGAATACTAATTGTTAGATTAGTTTCAATTTCAAAATTTCAATTTGGAAAGTAAACCATCCCCTCAGCGACCTCAAAAGGGGCCTGGTCAGTGTGGATCTAGTAATTAGTCTCACATTTACTTTCTTGTTGTCAAATAAACCATCCCCTCAGCGACCTCGAAAGGGGCCTAGTCAGTGTGGATTTAGTAATTAGTATCACATTTATTTTTCTATCATAAAATAAACAAATTCCCCTTAGCTCTCAGTGCGGTTCCTGACCTGTCCAGTTGCGAGCTCGTCTCGATTTGCTGGGAGTAAGTTCATACACGTTGTGTTGGTCAGTGGTTGATAGTTTTAATTAGTACAACCCCCAAAGTAGTTAACTTAATGTGCGGGAAAACGCCTTGAGGTGACCTGAGAAGTAAGGCGGGCCCTCTCGGAACCTGGTTCCCCACCCATTTTGTACATCCAACACTTTGAGTGAGTTTTACTGCTGAGACCATTGGGTTTCGGTAAAGCTCTCCGCAAGTTTCCAAGAAAAGAGTTAACCTCCAAGGAGTCCCAAATCATTGCATTAACTGGACTTTAATTTATCCTAATAAAACACTCGAACTACATTGCCCACGATTCTCATTAAGGAACTGGTCTCAATTTTCACACTCAACAAAGCCACAGGCTTCATTTCAAGATTGGTTATATGTTTAAATTAAATGAAACTTGCACCTAACAATTGTTTCTCAGTATCATTTTGATGCAAGTGTATGCTCATTTAATTATATATCATGGTGAATGCTTATTTCATGTTTTATTCAGTTTACGGTAGATGGTTTGAAAGAATAATAAACTCCTAGATTTTATTTTTTGTACTTAGCTTAAAAGCCTTAGTATTTTTGTTAGGGACTACCCCCCTTGGCTTCGCTAGGAGTTGGCCTAGATGGAGGAGTTGAGGATTAGGTGACAACACCTTAACTCTCACTTGCCCCCAAGGACACACCAAGTGGATTGAAGATTTCTTCCACGTCTCCTAGGTGTGTATAAGGCGGCAACAATACTCACAACCACTCAATGAATTTCGAGTCATGGGCCCACACACATCCGTGTGTACTAAATCCAGTATCGCAACTGACCTGGTGTCACTACTAGGGAACGAGGCCTTGGTAAACTTACCAAGCGCACACCCTCTGCAAACATCCTAATGCTCTATACTAATTTGTTCCACTCCAGTCACAACCTGTCTCAGTCCTCCGAGAGATCCATGATGTAGATGGGCCATCATACGATGCCATACCTCACATGTCTGTCTATTGCTGTCGTTGCTCACTACCAATACATGAAGAGGCTGAAAAAGTAATTTGAACAGTTTACCATCCCTCACTCCAATCACTTGTCTCGAGGCAAGTGATGACCCCTTAGGGTGAATGAATACCTCGGTCCCTCTAAAGGACACTTCAAGACCTCTATCCTAGAGGGTAGAAACTGAAATCAAATTCTTCTTCAGCCTAGGGACATAGAGAACGTCCCTGAATGATATAAGTGGCATGCCATCTCTTCGAAAGGTAACAATGCCAATCCCAACAACTCTAACCAAGGAGTAATCTCTGAGGGCAATCTCCATCCTGAACTTGGTGTCTCTGAGATCAGTCAAATTCCATTTGACTCTAGTCATATGGCTCGAAGCCCCACTATCAATATACCAGAAATGGGGTGTCGTCTCAACTGAAGTGAAGCATATGAGGAAAGCACACACTCTCTCGAACTGAGTTTGAAACTCTGCCTCCTCTGCTATAGCTGCAGTACCACCCCTCTTCTTCTTCCTATTGGGACACTGTCCAGCATAGTGCCCTAACTTCTTACAAACAAATCACTTCACTTTGCTCATATCTCTCTTCGGACCACTGCTGCTCTCTCCTCCTTGTGGTGGGGCCCCAAACTTGGGACCCTGCCAACATCCCTGACCACCCTTATTCTTGCCCTTTGTCCAAAGAGAAAGATCCTCATCACCATGAAGTGACTGCTGCTGTTGTCCAGAAGCCTCTACTACAAGTGTAGTCTCCTTCTGGACGAAGTCATCCCACATCCTCTCCCATGTGGGCATGACCTTCCTGGAAACAATGCCATGAACGAATGGACCCCATGGTTTGGTAAAGATGTTTAAGGCTGTCCTCACCATAGAATTGGGTTCCACCACCTCTCCAATGGCTCCAAGATCATCTCTAATCTGGGTGTATCGACCAAGCAAAGAAGTCACCGACTCACCCTTGAGCATGCGAATGCCCTTGAGTTGATCATGAAGAACCATCTTCCAGTTCTCATTAGAGTTCTGATAAATCTTACATAGAGATGCCCACATCTCATATGCATAAGCTTTCCTGGTCAAGTGAGGAATGATATGGTCTCACATTGCATCACATATGGTCCTCTTTGCCTTGTTGTTCCTCTTCCTGAACTCTGCTAACAAGACAGGAGCAGTAGTAGGGGGAACATGAACAATTGTCTTAACTATGTCCCATAGTTCGAGGTCCTCCAAGACAAAGACAATCTTGGCCTTCCAAGATGACAAGTTACTAGCCCCAGCTAGCTTATCCTCCACACGCATCTGAGATGCTGACATCACTGCCAAACTGCACTCCAACTGATTCTCCAATTGCAAAGGAACGTTGTCTCACTCCTGTCAACATAGGTGTGAAAAGAGGCAAGTGAACACCAACCTCACTCCTAGCAATATAGGTGTGAAAAGAGGTCGTGAAAAATCAGACTCACTCCTACCCCATAGGTGTGAAAAGAGACTAAAGAAAATGTCCACAAACTGCTCTACAACCCTCTACAAAATTCTGCCAACAAGATGCCACTAAACTCTGCCAATGGTTGTCCACAAAATATGCCAAGAAGGTGTCTAAAACAACCCACTCATATGCTGTCCAAAACTACTCAAAAATCAGCCACCAAGCTCTGATACCATGAAGATTTTCCAGGTCCTATCAAGCTGCCAACTATGTCTGTCTTTGACCTCAAGTTGGCTCTAAGTTTCAATTGTCAATGAAGGTTTTGTTGCTGTTTTATAACAACCAATAGTTCAGGAACTTCTTTGCTGATTTGTTACAGTTACATAAGCGATTTTGGTGCTCTAGCATGTAGTTTTTGTCACCAAGGGTTAGCACATGCATACCAATATATATATAACACACATAGAGATATTTACAGCTGAAAATATAGTAGTTCTAAACTCTAACATACATGAAAATGAACACAGGTATTTTTGGTCAATATGACCCTGGATAAAACCCCCTTCAGAGAAAACCAATTTGGAAAATAAGTGCATATATAGGGAGAATGGAAGGTGGAATACAACAAGTACAATACATAGAAGAACCTGATACAATAGCAACTTGATCCAAGCTGCAACACAAGTCCAACTGAAGCAAGAACGCCCTCCATAAATGCTTGCAAGACCAATGAATTGGAGCTAGAAGCCAACTAGAAGCTCTATTGAAGAAAGCACTCCACAATAATCTGATACTGATGAGTAGCCTCCCTCTGAAACATACCTCATTGCAATCTAAGCTCTGAAATTCCTCCCTGCTGATGATGCACCCTCCTCACCAAGTGCGCCCTCATCCAAGCAAGAACCTCCCCACTAAATAATTGAGGCCCTAAGCTTGCTGGCTATCTCCATGGATGGAAGCGCCCAAGCTAGCCTCAAACAATGCCTGAAACCTCATGCTCATGCTCTCTCTCAAACTCTCCAAGTGAAAAAATGAGTGAATTGGCTCCTCCTCCTTCTTTGTGCCCCTTTTGAACCTCCATAAGGAAACCTAAAAGATAGACTATTGAGATCATCCCATGTCAAGTCTAATCAAAGGTTGAGATCATCCCATAATAATCTCACTCTTAAATCCACTTTGGGTTAAGTTCCCTAAGTTCACTTTTGTTGAAATAATGTAATTGCAAAGAGTATTCTAATTATTATGGATGTATTATTCATTAGATCAATCCCCTTTTGTGGATTGATAATGTCGGCTATTGTAAATGACCAAATCCCCTTTTGCGGATTGGTCAAAGAATAATTATAATAGGAAGAATAAGAAGTCATCCCCAGAATATAATAAAGTTGGTTATAACCACCTAGAAGAAGAAGTCGGCCCTACTAGTAAAAATACACCTCCATCCACATGTGCTAGAATTGTATAAATAAAGAGGCTAGCATGTCATTTAGAAACACACTCACTTGTTCATCAAGAAGCAAGTTCATAGCTGCAGTTGGAGAAGCAGAGAGAGAGAGAGAGAGAGAGAGAGATTCTTAGGAGAGGACTTTCTGTATTTGTTTGAGTTATCTCTTGGCATTGTATTGGCTATCTATATTAAGGAAGTTTTTGTTGGGTTTTCTACCCCATGAGGGTTTCCCAGGATAAATGATGTGTCTCTTGTGATTGTGTATTTCTCATTGATCCTATCTTTGCTATTGTTATCTAGTGAAATGAAAAGAACTCTAATAATGGCTTAAACATTAACAACTTTATGTTTCCTAATTCACCCACAAAGTGAATTAATAGTCGTTTTAGGCATAAATGACCAAATTTCACTTTTGACTTAAATCTCCTAAGTCAAAGTGAAATTAGACATAAAGTACAAGGCACAAAGTACATAGTACTTCTCACATGTGTTTAGGAGATCAAAAACACATGGGGAACACCTCCCAAGGTAAATAATCTCAACTCTATAGATACTACATTTATGGATGTAAAATGTTTCCAGTAACTGGTGCTTAAGACTTCTTCTTCAAACCAACATTAGAAAGAAATCTAAATCCAATTAACATTAAGCTTTGGATTACAACATGTTTGATTTTGGTCTTAAGGTTTGGATTCAATCTGTGGGTAACAAATTCTGAGTTTATATTCACTAACACCGTTAAGAAGTGCTCCTTGATCTACTTCCATGGTATTTGGTGTCAAATTCTAACTCACATTGATCTGCATATTCTAAGCATCAATGGCTTGGTAGATATTAGAAATTGAATTTTACCATATGGCATGGATAATGAACATATCCACACTCAATGATGAATTGCATTTTCAAGCTTAATCTAAGTCTGTCAAACTTCCACTTGCTAATTCTTGAAATATGGTCATATGACAACATTTTTACTTTTTCCTATTGTTATCACTCAATTTATACTTATTTGAAGGGAAAAGGTTAAAGGAAGGCAAATTGGCATAACATAAGGTTATCTTATCACTGTCACCTCAATAGGATACCACTTTCTATTTAAGGTTAATGGCCCAAGGGAGACGTCCCTGGTGACCTGTGGGTTTGAGAAGGCAAAGGTTAAAGTATCTATAAAAGTGTCCCCTCTCTCAAGTCACACTAATCAGAAAGTTATAGGGTTTTAACCAATGAAGTAATGAAGTATTAAGATGTACCTACCCAGAACAAAGCAACAAGAAAACATATCTTTTTCAAGTACAACTTGTTGTTAGTACTTCATAAAACCATGAAATTTATCAATAAAAGCAATAGTTGATATGTGATGAAGCAAACACGATTTTATAGCAGGAATGTTTATAAGACAATAGATTCACAATAAATGCCTTGAAATGGCTTCTGAATGACCGAGAATAATTACTCATCAATACCAAAGAACTAGCATTTGTCAGAAGCAAATAAGTCAGTGTATGAATCAACTTTACAATTTGATTTTAGGTTCTTTTAGTGCTGCAATAGATGGATGTAGCATACTTTAGTAACAACAACAAACAGGTTAGTAGATTAGACTATTCTAAGGTTAGGAGTAGTTAGTAGAGAGTTTAAGGTAAAGGTTTTGATAGTAGTTTTTGTCAATCACTCAATTGTAAGGATTAGATCAGTGTTTTTTTAGGGTAAATGGAGTCCTTTTAGGAAGTGACAAATATTGAAGGAACAAATGGTAATAAGAGAAATAGAGACAAGAGGGGTCAATAATTGAAGTGTTGGTAGCCCAAGGCTTCAATCACCAAACCCTAGGGGGAAAATGGCTACTAGGAAGTAGGTAACCCTAGGCCCTAGTAGTTTTCCTCCTTCTTTAGCTCAAAGATGAAAAATATGACGGATTAGATGAAGCAAAAGGTGCTAGGGTGTTGCAATGGCAAGGCCTTAGCAAAACGCTTCAATAAATCGGTTTTCTAGCATAATCTAGTAGGTGAAAGTTATTAAGGCAAGAACAATAACATGTGCTTTAGCCTCCTAGGGTTTTAAGCTAGAAATTTCATAATATTAGTATAAATGCAAGATAAATACAACCATAACCATTCAATTAAGAATAATTGCAGAAAATTTACTTACATTCACCGAGAATCATTTAGCAAATAGCCTAGTTGAACACTTCCACCAAGAAAAATGCCAAAATACTCCAAAATAAGCCTCCTTCAAGAAGTGCACACTAAATTTCAGCCAAGAAACCCTAAGTAGGGCACAAATTTCAGACCTCACTAAGTGTGAGTGAAATATGATGAAATAATACAAGGGAAAGTCCCTTATTTATACAGTTACAAGGACCAGAATTAGGTCAAAAAGGCTGACATGGCCAATTTACATGTAATATCCAGTTTTTACATAAAATGACAAATTAAAACCCCAAATCAAGCAAAAAAGGTGACTTCATGCCCTTTTAGGGTGACATTAGGTCTTTTTAGTGACATGTTTTCCTCTAGGATAAAAATGTTAGGCATCCTAAGGCCTCTAGATCAAGCCACACATGCCACTTGGCACATAACTGCCTCCAAAGTGTCCATCAAGCATTGGTGATGTCAAGGGTCACAAAGGTGACGTCATAGGCCTTTCAAGGGAAACATCATCGTAGGAGGTGTTACCCATGATTTTGGTCATCATGATGATATATTGATGATGGTGTATTCAGGCTCTTCATTAGAACTTTTTCCTGAGAAAAGTTACCTTCATCTCTTTCCAGAAATCACATTTTTGAGGACTGTTCACAGGCTGCTAGTATATTTGCCTGCAAGAATGCATGATTCTCGCAGGCTACCTTAAGATAGGGTGTGAGAAGTTCGCACTGTGTTAAACTTCTAGGGTGTGAACTCTTTATAAAGAAGGGAAAAGGATGAATTCTCGAAGCTTCTAGAAGGGAATCTTCTAGAAGGATGAGATGGCATTCGAATGGTTATCCTAGTACTGGATTCCCTGATATTTTGGGATCATTCTTATCCAAGTAACCAATTCATTCTCTCCTATATATTGAGTGAATTATAATGGAAAAGGTTAAGCAAACAAGGAGAAACAAGTCTCATTAGAGAATTGGTGAAAAGATTGTGTGAAGGACTAAAGCTACAACAGCTAGGAAACTCCAGCAAGTTTATCAAAGGTGGTTGATCTTCTTCATGCAAGTGAGCAAGTGTGTGTGTCAGAGCCAAGGGCCATCGAAAGGAAGTTTGGAACATCAAGGCTTAGGTTGTAATCTTTACTTTCCATCAATATGATACAGTAATATGTCCCTTTCCCATAAAGTTAGTTCCACTTTATTGTATAACTCCTTGATCATATACATAGATTGACTGTTGAATAGATTGTGCTTTCTTCACTTCGGTTGGTTTGTATTGTTTTGGTCTTGACTGTACGAGAGAACTGGAGCGAAGCAAGAGCAACAAAGACCAAAGGAAGCAATCATAAGGTATGTTCTTTATTCTTGCCTCCTAGTACATTCAATAGTTAAAATCTAGGGAAAGAGTATTATTCTGTTGCTTTGTTCTAGATCCAGGTGGATCTAGGGAGATCGGTTTGTGTCTGTACTTACGGATTTATCCAATAACAAAATTGGCGACTCCACTGGGGAGAAATCCCATTTTCTTTGTATTTTTTTGTGTTTTTCTGTTACAAATTATCATACCGTAGACTGACCTAAGACTCCCTTTTCCCTAGTAGAGTTTAGCCCCAGCTCTGGGGTGACCCACTACTGAGATTATGAGTAGTGTGGTCTATGGATGGGAGGAACGTCGAAGGTATGCACACAGTTGGTGTTTATTTCATGACATAAGTGTCTTTCATGAGCATATTTTAATTACTATATGTATGATTATGGGTTTTCTGTTTTAATTGTGTTTATAAATTATTATTGTTATTTTGCTTAACTTTGTTCATATGCAGAACATAACAGTTAAATTAATGGTATCGGAATTCTGAATTTGGATGTGGCATTGCCTAGTAGGGAGTTGGGGATGTTACAATAGACATTTTTGTTCCAAGTATCAACAATAATGTCACTCGCAAGTCAAGACTGTGAATCCATAAGGACAGTGTCATGGTGTCACTCAACTTCCCAAACCAATCAACACTTGAGGTCTCACAGGTTTCTCAACACACAACAATCCAAAGTACAACAACTCTCTTCTCTCTAGCATGCACAACCCAAGAAAATGGACCCCCTTCTCTTCCATGTAGTCCCTCAGGATATCCACTTCCTTCCAGGGCTCCATTGTATCTGGTCAAGAATCTCCATGTTGGGAATGTTATCCCCTACCCTAGGGATAACTAAGGATATTATGTCTTGAGGCCCATAGGTCCTATACATGGAGTACCGAGAGCGAGATTGACTTGGGCATGGACTTAGAGGGTCCCTCCTTTCATTGTTTAGTGCCTCCACTTTGTCAACAACAACAACATCCATCACCTCAGCCTGGTCTTGCAGGAGAGATGGATCTTGCTTCATGAGGTAATGAGTCATGGTATCATGGTATGTGTCACTCTAATCCTCGAAACCTTTGAATATGTGCATTTAATTCCTTTTTCTTCTAGCATGTGCTTGGAACTTATGCCTTTCCACTTGACCATACTTGGGGGGAATGACATGATTCCCTAGTAAGCTGGTTCCCATAGGGTTTGATTTTCAACTGGGGGGTTTCATGAAATGCCATCATCCCTCCCACCATAATTACCACTTTCCATTTATTTTTTCCCACTCATCCATCCCATTACATTGGTCTCGGCATTGGGTTGGCCAAATAACTAAGGGTTGTACCTTACCTTGTGGGAAGAAGGGGCTAAAGGCCCAGAGGGTAAAAGTAGTTGGAAAAAGATAAAATTCAAAAGAATGAAACCTTGATATGCTTCGCCAAAGGATCCCAGAGAAAGCAATAAAATCTTCTTAGCAAGAAATAGAGGGATCCATAAAAATAATAAAACAAGACCTAGTTAGAGGATAGGGGGTTTCATCATGAGCCAACCTATTAGGTACATGGGAATGTATTGTTATGACACTACCAACAGTTGGTCATGACACCAGGGTAGTGGCTCTTGGTGGCATAGCTAAGAGAAAGGGGGTCACATCACGAGCTAGCCTTCTCATTTCCGTGAAATGCTTATGGGTAACATTGCCACCATTGGTCACCACGTCAGGGCAATGTCCCCTAACTATCCTCTTGAAAGAAAAAGAAATAAGAATAAAAGATAAAAGGCATGAATGGTGTTGCAAACATTTGCATCTATAACAAGGTGAAGCTCACCCTCTTCAGAGGCACCCACAAGTAATCCATGCATTTCCTTGCTATCACTGCACCCATTGCCTAGACATCCCTTATCACCTCATCCACTCACATGGCCTAGATTTGACTTCTCCCTGAGACATCCCACATCCAATGAGCATTAG
This sequence comes from Picea sitchensis, assembly GCA_010110895.2. Classification (NCBI taxonomy): domain Eukaryota; kingdom Viridiplantae; phylum Streptophyta; class Pinopsida; order Pinales; family Pinaceae; genus Picea; species Picea sitchensis. The sequence continues at coordinate 69,591 of SNQJ01S0061535.1, read as the reverse complement.
CCCAATAAGACATCCTAGCGTCCCCTCAAAACTTGGCTTGCATATTAGTATAATGTATTTGAGAACTTGTCTGGGCAAAGGGGGTTTTATGCACATGTTTATTAACTTGATGATTAGATGTGATTGAGATTGATATGATCCCTATGACTTATGAGCCCATGGAGGGCGTATCTGTTGATGTTAGAGGACCACACCCGATGGATAGGTGCACATGGGGAGATGATTATTTCGGACCTCCATGGGGATAAAATAACACCAGATGGATGTTGACACCCCAACAGGGGGAAGAGACAGATCATAGGATTACACTAGAGAGAGAGGAGGATGTTTCACCAGGGATATCCTGACAGGCATGGACCTAGATGGATTATGCCATTTCCACCATGATGTAGGCCTTGGAAGGCTCGTGACATCACCTAGGTCACCCATGACATCATCCAACATTTTCAGATGTTTTCGAGGCAGTTGTGTGCCAAGTGGCACGTGTGGTAGGTTCCTAAGGCCCAAGGAGGCCTAACATTTTTTCTCTAGGAGGCTAACATTGCCCAAAAAGGGCCTAATGTCACCCTAAAATGGCATGACATCATCTTAGCAGCATGTTTTAGGGTTTAATTGTGACATTTAATGTAAAAGCTGGATATTATCTGTAGTTGGCCATGTCATCCTTTTTTACCTAATTTTGGTCATATGTATTGTATAAATAAGGGGAAAATCCTCCTTATTTCTCATCATCTTTCACTCAAAATTGTGAGGTCTAAAATTTTCACTCTACTTAGGTTTTTGTGATGGAAATTTAGTGCGCACTTGTTGGAGGAAGGCTAATCTTGGTGTTTTTGGTCATTTTCTTGGTGGAAAGTCTACAACTAGGGCATGTGCTAGATTATTCTTGGTGAATGTAAGTAAAATTCTGCAATTCTTCTTTCCTTTGAATGGTTATAGTATCTTTACTTTTCATTTTACTAAGATCATGAAATCGCTAGCTTTAAACTCTAGGAGATTAAGCACAAGTTATTGTCCTTGTCTCAATTGCTATCCACCTACTAGATTATGCCAAGGAGTAATTTTTCTTGAAGCCATTGCTAAGGGCCCTGCCATTGCAACACCTTAGCACTTGTTGCTTCATCTTAGCCATCACTTGCTTCATCTTTGAGTTAAAGAGAGAGGAAAATCTACTAAGGCCTAGGGTTACCTACACCTTAGTAGTCATTTTCCCCTAGGTTTTGGTGGTTGAAGCCTTGGCTTACCAACACTTCATTCATCAACTCCTCTTGTCTTTGGCTCTACTATTATCATCCTTTTTCTTCAACATTTTCTACCACTTTATTGACTCCATTTTCCCTAAAGATAGAACTAGTCTAAGTCCTCCATTGAGTAATTGATCAACAAAACCTTCAAAACATATTCTTTGAACAACCTAACTAATACTCTCTAACCCTAGAATAACTTGATCTACTATCCTACTTATTGTTGTTACAAAATTAAGTTACAACCATTAAATGCAGCATTAAAATCTCATAAATCAATTGTAAAGGCTGAGTTATACTTTCTCTTATCTGCTTCTGTCAAATGTTAATGTTATGACTTCAATAGTTAATGGTTTTCAGTCATTTTGAAGCTAGTTTGAAGACATTTTATGTGAAGTATTTCTCTATAAACATTGTTGTTATAATATTTATGTTTACTTCATCATATTCAACAAATTTCTTTATTTAAGAAAATCAATGGTTTTATGAAGTACTAACCAGCAAGTGCTCTTGCAAATATATAGTTTTATTTTTGCTTTGTTCCGGGAAGGTACACTTATGGCATATTATCTCTTCATTGGTTATTTAAACCAGACTTTCTGATCGGTGGTGAATTGTGAGAGGGGACCTTTACCTAACTATTTTCACTTTGCCTTCTCAAAACCCCAGGTCACCAGGGACGTCTCCCTTGGTCCTACCACCCTAAATAGAAAGAGACATCCTATTGAGGTGACGGTGATAGGATTAGTCTCCAGTTACGCTAATTTTCTCTTCTTTAACCTTTCCTACTATCAAATTACAAATTGTGCGATAACATTTTGGCACCGTTGTCGTGGAACACTGAGTCAATATTCCTCAAACGACAATTTTTCGATAACCCTTTATCTAAAAACTTTTTTTACAAGCTTACTTGGATACTCTAGTGAGGATGATTCCCTCATTCCTTTGATAATTTCAAGAAAATTATCTTGCGACTCCATTAATGACGAATCCAACCATGACTTCTCAATGGGACCTGGGAAATTTCAAACCCCTGGACATGAGTAAAATCCTAGGATACCATAGGCAAATGCCACCCTGATATGAAAAATGGCTCCCGAGATTCACTGGTAGTGATTAAGAAAAGGCCAAAGACCATATGAATAAATTTTGGGCCTTCTTTAAACTCCATCATGTTAGTGATTATGCTGAATACCTGGTAATGAATATTTTTTCTATCACTCTTTATGATAAGGCCCGAAAATGGCATCATAGACTCCCCAACGCTAGTATCACATCTATGGATAGATTGGAAGAAGTGTTCCTCAAAATATGGAGTATTAAGGTGAGTCCCAATGCATTGTTAATGAGACTTAATGACCTCACAAAGGTTGAGAATGAAACTATCCAAGAAGGATGAAGATGTGGTTGAAGAGAAAGAACCTGAAAATGTCCAACACGATGATGGAGTGGTGATGTGTCCTCTTCTCTTTGTTGAAGCCACACAGAGTTCCATTCTTCTTGCACAAGAAGAAGAGGATAAGGTTAGCCACTTTCCTTTTCAAGATTTTGACAATGCCTTGTTCTATGATTCATAGAGTGAAGGAGAAATGGAATCCTCGGGTAGGGTAGATCCTCCATGCTGCACAGTTGAAGATGTGAGAGAAAGTCATGAGGATGAAACAATGATGCATGCTATTTCATTCTATAAAGACACCCAAGTCCTCAATGCTCCTACACAAGAAGAAACAAACACGGTAAGTTATCTTCCTTTCCAAAATTTTGATAATTCTTTACTTTGTGATCTGGAAAGTGAAGAGGAGCTTGATGAGCCCTAAAATGCCTTCAATCCTTCATGTTATGATACAAACAGTGACATGGTTCATAATATTGATGCATTCATACATGTTGGGATACATAAGTGGGATGTAGTTGGTTATGATATGGACCCCATTTACGACATTGAGAATCATTTCCAAGTATTTCCTTTACAATTATCACAACAAGTTACTCTTGATTTTGACCAGTGGCAACAAGGAGATGATACAATTATCGATACTTTCCAAACACCTAGGGTTGACCTAGTTCCATATTCCCCTGATGTTTTTCGGTCATACCTTGAGGATTTTGATGAGTACTCTTCTAAGCATTTGGATTTATTCTATAAATAAAATTTTCAACCATCATTTTTCTCGGAGAGTGAAGAAGTTACTTGCCTAAAGCAGGATATTTGTGACAATACTTTCCACCTCCATTTGATTACTTCACCTCTCTATACCACTAAAGTTATGTTTTGGAAACATGTCCCTTATCCCGAGTCTTCTATAGAACAAAACTTTCTCTTGAATTTTAGGGGAAGATTGAGTACCTCAAAAAGAAGTTTATTATTATAGTCTTCCAGCTTCCCCTTCAAAAGTTGTTGGTCATCCTTTCAGTTTTTGCTAATCCCTTCTCAAGCCTCAAATTGTGAAGGCTTCCAAGGTAGCCACCCTTCAAACTCTTTGAATCAGTGTATTGGACCTCTGAATTTTCATGATCCCTTTCTGAGTTGGTTTGAGCACTCTCTTGAGAGTATGACTTGGCATGTTTTTGTCCCTCCCTCCAGCCTCCATGAGCTAGACTTTATGATTTCTGATGATACAGTACATTATCTAACTCATGTTATTTTTGTTCTTAACTTGTCATTGTTTTGGTTTATGATGAAGCACAGAGGAAGGTATTGTGAGGAATTGCTAGGGTGGTTTCACTGGTTATTTGAATACACCTAGACTTCAACCAACATGTAAGTAGAGGTAAATAAGTAGGCATTTGGATTCATTGTATATACCATTTGTATTTCATGCTAGAGTAGTTTGTATTTCCATCTGTATATATGATTGCATTCATTTTGTATTATATATGTATGAGTCAGGGGTGATATCACCACCCCAAATGATTGCTAACAATCTTATGTTGAGATCAGCCAGGTCACAATTTATGCCAGATATGTTGAGGTTCTCATGCACTCTACAATGAGCACATGTCCCCAAGTTAGATCCAGATGATATCTCATACCCTAGGGATAACTAAGGAGATTATGTCTCGAGGTCCATAGGTCCTAGACAAGGAGTACCAAGAGTCAGATTGACTTGAGCATGGACCTAGAGGGCCCATCCTTTAATTCTTTAGTGCCTCCACTTTGTCAACAACAACACCCATCACCTCGGCCTGGTTCTGCAGTAGAGATGGATCTTGCTCCATGAAGTAATGAGTCTGGGTATCATGGTATGTGTCACTCTGATCCTAAAAACCTTTGAATATATGCATTTAATTCCTTTTTCTTCTAACATGTGATTGGACCTTATTCCTTTCCACTTGACCATACCTGGGGGGAATGACAAGATTCCCTAGTAAGATGGTTCCCATAAGATTTGAGTTGCCACTGGGGAGATTCATGAAAGGCCATCGTCTTCTCCCACCATACTTACCACTTTCCATTTTTTTTTCCCACTCATCCATCCCATTACACTGATCCGGGCATTGGGTTGGCCAAATATCTAAGGGTTGTACCTTACCTTGTGGGAAGAAGGGGATAAAGGCCCAGAGGGTAAAAGTAGCTGGAAAAATATAAAATCCAAAAGAATGAAACCTTGAGATGCTTTTCCTAGGGATCCTTGAGAAAGCAATAAAATCTTCTCAGGAAGAAACAGAGGGACCCATAAAAATAATAAAACAAGACCTAGTTAGAGGATAGGGGGTCACATCACAAGCCATCCTATTAGGTCCATGGGCATGTAATGTTATGACACTACCAATAGTTGTTCACCATGCTAGGGTAGTGGCTCTTGGTGGCATAGCCAAGAGAAAGGGGGTCTCATCACGAGCGATCCCTCTCATTTCCATGAAATGTTTGTGGGTAACATTGCCACCACTGGTCACCATGCTAGGGCAGTGTCCCCTAACTAGCCTCTTGAAATAAAAATCAATAAGAATAAAAATATAAAAGGCATGAATGGGCTTGGAAACATTTTCATCCATGAAAAGGTGCAGCTCACCCTCTTCAGAAGCACCCACAGATAAGCCATGCATTTCACTGCTATCACTGCACCCATTACCCAAACATCACTTATCACCTCATCCACTCACATGGCCTAAATTTAAATTCTCTTGGATAAATCCCACATCCAATGAGAATTATCTCAATAGGACATCCTAGCATCCCCTCAAAACTTGGCTTGCAGGTTGGTATAATGACTTTGAGCACTTGTCTGGGTAAAGGGGGTTTTATGCACATGTTTAATAACTTGATGATTAGATGTGATTGACATTGCTATGATCTCTGTGACTTATGAGCCCATAGAGGGAATATCTATTGATGTTATAGGACCACACCCAATGGATAGGTACACATGGGGAGATGATTATTTCGGACCTCCATGGGGCTAAAATCCCACCAGATGGATGTTGAGACCTCAACAAGGGGCAGAGATAGATCAAAGGATTGCACGAAAGAGAGAGGAGTGTGTTGCACTAGGGACAACCTGATAGTCTTGGACCTAGGGGGATTGTTCCATATCCACCATGATGTAGGCCTTGGAAGGCCCATGATGTCACCCAGGTCACCCATTATGTCATATAGAGTTTTGGGATGTTTTGGAGGCAGTTTTGTGCCAAGTGGCACGTGTGGCAGGTTCCTGAGGCCCAAGGAGGCCTAACATTTTGCTCCATGAGGCCAATGTTGCCCAAAAAGGACCTAACGTAACCCAAAAGGACATGACATCATATTAGCATCATGTTTTAGGGTTTAATTGTGAAATTTAGTGTAGAAACTGGATATTATTTGTAACTGGCCATGTCAACCTTTTTGACCTAATTTTGGTCATTTGTATTGTATAAATAAGGGGAAAATCCTCCTTATTTCTCATCATCTTTCACTCACACTTGTGAGGTCTAAAATTTGCACCCTACTTAGGGTTTTGTGATTGAAATTGATTGCACACTTGTTGGAGGAAGGCTAATCTTGGTGTTTTGGGCCATTTTCTTGGTGGAAAGTCTACAACTAGGGCATGTGCTAGATTATTCTTGGTGAATGTAAGTAAAATTCTATGATTCTTCTTTCCTTTGAATGGTTATAGTATATTTACTTTGAATTTTACTAATATCATGAAATTGATAGCTTTAAACCCTAGGATATTAAGCACATGTTATTTTCCTTGTCTCAATTGCTATCCACCTACTAGATTGTGCCAAGGAGTCATTTTTCTTGAAGCCATTGCTAAGGGCCTTGCCATTGCAACACCTTAGCATGTTTTGCTTCATATTAGCCATCACTTGCTTCATATTTGAGTTAAAGAGAGAGGAAAATATACTAAGGCCTAGGGTTACCTACACTTTAGTAATCATTTTCCCCTAGGTTTTGGTGGTTGAAGCCTTGGCTTACCAACACTTCATTCATCAACTCCTCTTGTCTTTGGCTCTGCTATTATCATCCTTTTTCTTCAACATTTTCTACCACTTTATTGACTCCATTTTCCCTAAAGAAAGCACTAGTCTAAGTCCTCCATTGAGTAATTAATCAACACAACCTTCAAAACATATTCTTTGAACAACCTAACTAACACTCTCTAACCCTAGAATAACTTGATCTACTAACCTATTTATTGTTGTTACTAAAGTAAGTTAAATCCATTAAATGCAACATTAAAATCTCATAAAGCAATTTTAAAGGTTGAATTATACTTTGTCTTATCTGCTTCTGTCAAATGTTAATGTTATGACTTCAATGGTTAATGGTTTTTAGTCATTTTAAAGCTAGTTTGAAGACATTTTATGTGAAGTATTGCTCTATAAGAATTGTTGTTATTAGATTTATGTTTACTTCATCATATTCAGCAAATTTCTTTATTTATGAAAATCAATGGTTTTATGAAGTGTTAACTAGCAAGTGCTCTTGCAAATATATAGTTTTCTTTTTGCTTTGTTCTGGGAAGGTACACTTTTGGCATATTGTCTCTTCATTGGTTATTTAAACTGGACTTTATGATCGGTGGTGAATTTTGAGAGGGGACCTTTACCTAACTATTTTCACTTTGCCTTCTCAAAACCCCAAGTCACCGGGGACGTCTCCCTCGGTCCTACCACCCTAAATAGAAAGAGACATCCTATTGAGGTGACAGTGATAGGATTAGTCTCCAGTTACGCTAATTTTCTCTTATTTAACCTTTCCTAATATCAAATTACAAATTGTGCAATAAAATTTTGGCACAGTTGTCAGGGAACACTGAGTCAATATTCATCAAACAACAATTTTTCGGTAATCCTTTATCCAAAGAACTTTTCTTACAAGCTTACCTAGCTACTCCAGCAAGGATGATTCCCTCATTCCTTTGATAATTTCAAGAAAATTATCTCATGACTCCATTAATGACAAAGCCAACCATGAATTATCAATGGGACCCGGGAAATTTCAAACCCCTAGACATGAGTAAAATCCTGGGATACCCAGTCCCCGGGGGGCAGCTCAATTGGCAAGTGCCGT